>JZKD02S2271672.1:23325-35461 GCA_000966675.3 Picea glauca
TAGGGTGATGGGCCTCGATCTTGTAAATTTTATGGACCATTCTACATATACATTCAATACATTATTTCCCCTAAGAAGAAATCTTCAAGATCAAAATTCATGTTTTTGGATAAAAAAATATGACTTATGTTTGTCTAGTTATATATGATTTACTTAGAACCTGAAAAGTGGATTATGCTTCAACTTAAAGTGATTTATGGTTTTAATTCTTGTTGCATATGTTGTATATGAAGATTGACTTGATTCCCAAAGCATAAGTGTAGGAAATCAAATCACCAAGCTAATATTGATGTTCCTTATTCATGGGTCTAGAAAAACTTGATGGCTGCTAAGATTTTTAACTCATCTTATCCCTTCACCTTTTCTTGAAGTTGAATTATTTCGACAAATTTGGTTGCATAATTTTAGGATATTTTGGTATAACCTCCAAAAATGAAGGGATTTGTTCGAAGGATTAGATAAAAATTATTTTCAAGCATAAGAAGAATCATAGTTGATATGTTAGGCTAGGCTTCATTTTTGTTCATCTATTTTTTACTCTGAATTTGCGAATTCAAATTTTGAAGTAATGTAGATTTTTAGTTAACATTTTAAAGAGTGATTTTATGTTGAGGGATTCACTGAATTTATTTATTTAGGTTTTGGTATTTCTATGAAGATGAAATGGAGTTTCAATCCCCTCTGCACATGGATTGAATAGATTTTATATTATTTTATTTTAATGGATGCACTTTTCCTTTGGAATTACTTGTTATTCATTATATTTATATTTATGTACCTTCCTTGTTATTCATTTATCTTTATATTTATATTTTAATGTATGCTTAAAGGAGCCTAGTATGATTACGAAGGCTATAAAGATTGAGTGATTTAGTAGTATGCTTAAAATCCTATTTTCATTGATCCGTTCCAAACCCAAGTAAAATGATCATAGATGTGTTTTCCATTACATATTGTCATGGGTGTCAAGGGTGAAGGTCATGAACTCAATAGGATGACGAGTTAAAATGACTCTCAAAATTGAGTATTTTTTGTGTGTCCTTGAGAATAACTTTCATTTTGTTATTTTCATGAATTCTTGTCATTACTTTTACTTTACAATGTTCATCAGTTTAAAGTACATCCAATGAATCTAATATGGTTTCTAATTTTTTAAGGATTGAGTGATATAGTATAAGTTTAAGGATTGTAGAAGTTAGAAGATGAAGGAAGTGACTCTAAACCTCGATATATCCTTGCACGATTTTAGGGGGGGATAGGAGTGATGGTNTTTTTGTGTTTCCTTGAGAATAACTTTCATTTTGTTATTTTCATGAATTCTTGTCATTACTTTTACTTTACAATGTTCATCAGTTTAAAGTACATCCAATGAATCTAATATGGTTCGTAATTTTTTAAGGATTGAGTGATATAGTATAAGTTTAAGGATTGTAGAAGTTAGAAGAAGAAGGAAGTGACTCTAAACCTCGATATATCCTTGCACGATTTTAGGGGGGGATAGGAGTGATSGTCATGAACTCAATGGYGTGAATAGTCAATGGGAATGATATATCAAWGTTGATATTCATTTTATTTGTTAGTGTATATTATATTTAGTTAAATATAAAGAACATTTAATGAAGACATTTTCCATAGCATGATAAGGGATGGAGTGAAACTCTTGATGGTTATTCTTTTATGAAAACCTTTTCCATAGCATTTTAAGGATGAAATCAAACCATCATGAGTTGGTTCTTCTTCTATTATATATATTTAGTTGATCAATTTGTTTAAAGTAACCTAGCATCATAAGGGATGATGTCAAACCATAAAAAGTTGAAAATTTTAGAGGAGTGATGGTTTTTTTTAAGTTTATGTTTGTGCTAAGAAATACTATGTCTTGACATTATTATATCTTCTACATTATGTTATTATTTCACTTCATGTTAGATTTATTTTGAGTATAATCCACTATAGATTTTAAAGGTTGGATTAGCCTTAAGTGAAAGAGCCAAATACCATGCTAACAATTCTAGGCTTACCAATGGTGAGTGAGGATGAAGGTGATGTGATTCTAGAAAAAGAAATCAATCTAGAGNATCAATTTGTTTAAAGTAACCTAGCATGATAAGGGATGATGTCAAACCATAAAAAGTTGAAAATTTTAGAGGAGTGATGGTTTTTGTTAAGTTTATGTTTGTGCTAAGAAATCCTATGTCTTGACATTATTATATCTTCTACATTATGTTATTATTTCACTTCATGTTAGATTTATTTTGAGTATAATCCACTATAGATTTTTAAGGTTGGATTAGCCTTAAGTGAAAGAGCCAAATACCATGCTAGCAATTCTAGGCTTACCAATGGTGAGTGAGGATGAAGGTGATGTGATTCTAGAAAAAGAAATCAATCTAGAGGAGATTTAGCATAGGTATGGCTTTAATCATAGTGATTGTGGTGTTGCCATATTTTCTATTAATAACCTTCTTTTTTCCTTTAGTAGTGAACTTTTGGCCAATAAATTAGTAAGAAAGTCTAGAAAATATGATTGTATAATGGGGGCCACACTAGCTAGGAGATGGGAACAATGTATAAAGATATCCTAGGCTAAGTATTTGTGCAAACTTACTCAACTAGTTAATTGCATATTGTATTTCATCATTGAAATTATGAACCTAAATGTTACATTATCAATTTCATATTGTTGAAATTCATAATTATTATTGATCATTAGAATAATAAAGGTTCATGATATAGTCAGAGTAGATTAGATTCTAGGAGACTAATCAAGAGAGGGGTAATTAATTCTTCTTCTACAATTTTAGTTCTACCAACACACCTGGTTCTACTAATGATGCGAAAATATCAGTGGAGAAATGATAATTATAAGATTAGTTAATAAACCTGCACTCTCTATGTCCTCTACTGTTGTTATCAGATCCACTATTATAGGAATCAATTGGCTTGAGTATCAAGCTATAAATGTAATCTTTTTGATTAATGAAATAGTTGAATTGTGAGTTCTATCTCACTTTCTAATTTGGTATGAGAGGGCTAGGTAAAAAATGATTGAGGAACCGTGGAGCTGTCGACTGGAAGGATCCATCGATTGGAAGAGGTTGCCACTGCTGCTATGCTCGCTCTGCTGTTGGATTATTGGTTGTCCAGTATTTATTGTTTTTTCTGTGTTCAAGAAGCCGTTGCCAACGATCTTCCTCCAACATTCTGATGGAGATCGCTTTCAAACAAATACATCAGTTAAATAGATTTCCAATTTTTAATTCAGAGATTGATTTGTGGAGGCACTGCAAAGGTTTTTTTTTAATGATCTTGTGANAAATGATAATTATAGGATTAGTTAATAAACCTGCACTCTCTGTGTCCTCTACTGTTGTTATCAGATCCACTATTATAGGAATCAATTGGCTTGAGTATCAAGCTATAAATGTAATTTTTTTTATTAATGAAATAGTTGAATTGTGAGTTCTATCTCACTTTCTAATTTGGTATGAGAGGGCTAGGTTAAAAATGATTGAGGAACCATGGAGCTGTCGACTGGAAGGATCCATCGATTGGAAGAGGCTGCCACCGCTGCTGGATTATTGGTTGTCCAGTATTTATTATTTTTTCTGTGTTCAAGAAGCCGTTGCCAACGATCTTCCTCCAGCATTCTGATGGAGATCGCTTTCAAACAAATACATCAGTTAAATAGATTTCCAATTTTTAATTCGGAGATTGATTTGTTGAGGCACTGCAAAGGTTTTTTTTTAATGATCTTGTGAAATGTCACCAAATTGATGAGTTCTTCTCCAATTTTAATTAGATCTTTATCACTGAATGGAGTTGTGGTGCACATCGGATGCTGGAGTGTTGCGTGGAGCTGATCCAACGTGGAGTGTTGTCTACTGAAAATTATCGCCTGTGTGCAGCATGCCCTAGATTTGTAATTTGTTGCCTGAGAGAATTGTTGTCACTACCAAAATCTATAGCACAAGGCCATTTGGCATAAGAGCCACCGCTGCCAATTTGAAGAGAGAGCCAATTTTTTGGAGCATACTATGTGCTACGTGCATGAAGAAGAAGAGAGACATTTTTTAATTGTTGATTGTTGTTTGGTCTGGCAAATTGAAGGTGGAAGAGTCAAGTTTTGAAGGGTTCAGAGTCATATTCCAAGCTGCATGTTGTCTGAATTAAATCGCTAAGGTGAAAGTAATTAAGTGTCTTCCCAACTTGAATTAAATCGTTGAATGTAAAATTCATTTAAAAAGGTATTTCCAGGTATTTGTTTGAGTTATTCAAAGATTTTCTGTAGAAATGTCAACTTCATTCCCAAAAAATTATCTAAATGAAGCATCCAAGTTGGATGGCGATAATTACATTAATTGGAAATTTAAGATATTGATGATTTTTTAAGAATGGAATGTGTGGGATATTGTAAAAGGAGATGAATCCAAGCCCACATGTGTTGTTGGTACAGATTGGGAGAAACAAGAAATGAAGGCTAAAGTGCTATTGCACATGTCTGTCAAGGACAATATAATTGCACACATTAGAGACTGTAAAACGTTCAAGGATACTTGAGAAATATTGAAAGGTTTGTATGAAACTACAAACTCAGATAGAATTTTGTTTTTGAAGACTAAGTCACTTTCCATAAATATGGAAGCAAATGAAAATATTACCACCTATGTTTCCATAATTAAAGATTTATGTGATCGGTTAAGTGCAATTGGTTAGAAAGTTTCAAATTCTGACATGGTAACTATTGCACTAAAAGGGTTAATCAAATATTATCATGTCTTTATTTCAAGTCTAGGAGGTAGAGTACAACCACCTACGTCTCTAAATTGACAGGGATTCTTCTACAAGAAGAAGAAAGAATCAAGGTGTTTGAGATGGACTCTCATACTTCAGAATTGGCGTTAGTAGTCAGAGGGAAACAACCATACAGGGGCAACCCNCTGTTATCAGATCCACTATTATAGGAATCAATTGGCTTGAGTATCAAGCTATAAATGTAATCTTTTTGATTAATGAAATAGTTGAATTGTGAGTTCTATCTCACTTTCTAATTTGCTATGAGAGGGCTAGGTAAAAAACGATTGAGGAATCGTGGAGCTGTCGACTGGAAGGATCCATCGATTGGAAGAGGCTGCCACTGCTGCTATGCTCGCTCTGTTGTTGGATTATTGGTTGTCCAGTATTTATTATTTTTTCTGTGTTCAAGAAGCTGTTGCCAACGATCTTCCTCCAGCATTCTGATGGAGATCGCTTTCAAACAAATACATCAGTTAAATAGATTTCCAATTTTTAATTCAGAGATTGATTTTTGGAGGCACTGCAAAGGTATTTTTTAATGATCTTGTGAAATGTCACCAAATTGATGAGTTCTTCTCCAATTTTAATTATATCTTTATCACTGCATGGAGTTGTGGTGTGCATCGGATGCTGGAGTGTTGCATGGAGATGATCCAACGTAGAGTGTTGTCTACTGAAAATTATCGCCTGTGTGCAGGATGCCCTAGATCTGTAATTTGTTGCCTGAGAGAATGGTTGCCGCTACCAAAATCTATAGCACAAAGCCACCTGGAATAAGATCCACCGCTGCCAATT
Organism: Picea glauca; assembly: GCA_000966675.3. Lineage (NCBI taxonomy): Eukaryota > Viridiplantae > Streptophyta > Pinopsida > Pinales > Pinaceae > Picea > Picea glauca. The sequence continues at coordinate 28,918 of JZKD02S2271672.1, forward strand.
TGAACAGAGAGCCAATTTTTTGGAGCGTACTATGTGCTCCTTGCATGAAGAAGAAGAGAGACATTTTTTAATTGTTGATTGTTGTTTGGTCTGGAAAATTGAAGGTGGAAGAGTTGAGTTCTAAAGGGTTCAGAGTCATATTCGAAGCTGCCTGTTGTCTGAATTAAATCATTGAGGTGAAAGTAATTAAGTGTCTTCCCGACTTGAATTAAAAAGGTATTTCCAGGTGTTTGTTTGAGTTGTTCAAATATTTTCTGTAGAAATATAAACTTCATTCCCAAAAAATTATCTGAATGAAGCATCCAAGTTGGATGGCGATAATTACATTAACTGGAAATTTAAGATATTGATGATTTTTTAAGAATGGAATGTGTGGGATATTGTAAAAGGAGATGAAGCCAAGCCCACATGTGCTTCTGGTACAGATTGGGAGAAACAAGAAATGAAGGCTAAAGTGTTATTGCGCATGTCTGTCAAGGACAATATAATTCCACACATTAGAGACTGTAAAACGTCCAAGGATAATTGAGAAATATTGAAAGGTTTGTATGAAACTACAAACTCAAATAGAATTTTGTTTTTGAAGACTAAGTCACTTTCAAGTCTAGGAGGTAGAGTACAACCACCTACGTTTTTTGAATTGACAGGGATTCTTCTACAAGAAGAAGAAAGAATCAAGGTGTTTGAGATGGACTTTCATACTTCAGAATTGGTGTTAGTAGTCAGGGGGAAACAACCATACAGGGGAAATCCATGGGACCAAAAAAAAACAGGAAAGTTTCAACCAAGGAATAGAGGTACGACTCAATCAAAATTTGATGCACATAATAAGAAAAATGATGATTGTTTTTATTGCGGGAAACCTGGTCATCATGCTAAATATTGTTATAAAAGGAAAGATAATGAATCCAAATAGAAGTTCTGAAAACATAATGGAAATTAAGTGAACAGTGACACCTCTAGCAATGATGGTTTTAGGAATCTAATTTTTTTTATTTCCAAAGTTGTATTATCTGCAAAATCTGATGATGAAAGGGCATGGTTCATAGATTTAGGAGCCTCATCTCATATGTCTTGTAACAAGGAATGGTTTGATGAATATCATGAAAGCACAAAGGATATAGACATATATTTAGAAGATAACAGGTATCATAAGATTCAGGGATATGGAGTAATATGTGTGAATTTACCTAATGGGAAAATGAAACAAATTCACAATGTGTTGTATGTTGCAGGCATAAAAAAGAACTTGATATATGTTTCCACAAGAACTGATCAAAATTTGAATGTAGAATTTATGCAGTCTAAATGTTTTGTGAAGGATATTCAAAATCATTATAAAGTCATAGCCACATGAACAAGAATTGGAAGTTTCTATAAGATTGATTTAATAAGGGGCACTCATCAAGAATTAACATCTACAACAATGTCAACAGTTGAGCTATGGCATTGTAGGTATGGACATATTAATCAAAATGAATAGTTCTACTTCAGAAGAAATTGATGGTTCAAGGACTTCCTGTTTTGGAAAATGAGCATATAGAATGTGAAGCTTGTGCACTAGGTAAACAACATAGGGAAGAATTATGAGTGCATAAAGAGAAGAAACAGAGAGAGATAATTAAATGAATACATATTGATGTATGTGGTCCCATGCAAACCATATCACTTGGAGGTGCAAGGTATTTTCTTATATTTTTTTATGACAGATCTAGATTTACTTGGGCTTACTTTATAAGGAAAAAGTGTGATGTCTTTGAATATTTTAAGGAGTTTAAAACTATAGTGGAAAATTAGAGAGGCAAATGAATAAAGATTCTATGCTCTGATCAAGGTGGAGAATATACCTCGAGATCTTTTGATATCTACTGCAAGAACAATGGGATCATTCAAGAATTCACCATGTCTCATACACCATAGCAAAATGGTGTAGCTGAAAGGAAGAACGGGACATTAGTGGAATGTGCTTGCAGCATGTTGAAAGGTAAAAAAATTTCTAATGGTTTTTGGGTAGAATCCATTAATAATGTTGTTTATTTGAAAAATAGAAGTCCAACTAAGATTCTAGATATGAAAATTCCTTTTGAATTCCTTTATGGATATAAACCTGAAGTTGTTCATTTAAGAATATTTGGTTCCAAGGCGTTTTCTCATATTCCAAAAGATGAGAGAAGAAAACTTGATGAAAAGTTTGTTAAGTGTATATTCATTGGTTATTGTGATGACCTTAAGGCATACAAGTTGTTTGATCTTAGTACCCATAAGTTGATTGAAAGAAGAGATGTGATTTTTCATAAGAATGCAGATGATGGGAGAAGTAAAAATGATGTTTGGTATACTCCTTATGACAATGATSCTCATGTAAAAKTTGAGATAGATGATGAACAGGAACAGGTACAGGAASAAAGTGGAAGTAGCATGGATACTACAGACACTCTTGAGTCACCCAAAAAGGATMTTACGCCATAGAGCATAAGAAATGAAAGTGGTGGAACTCAAAGGAAGTCATCACGAACAATTCAGGTACCTTCTAGGTATAAATATTATGCATTGATGACACAAGTAATGAATGTTGTGGAACCTATTAGTTATGAATAAGCTAAAGATCATAAGGAATGTAAAAATTCAATGAATGAAGAACATGAATCGATAATGAAGAATGAAACATGGGAATTAACAAAACTTCCTGAAAACAAAGTTCCCATAGGATGTAAATGGTTGTATAAAACCAAATTTAATGCAGATGTAAGTGTTAAAAAATACAAGGCTAGATCAGTTGCAAAATGGTATTCACAAAAGGAAGGAATTGATTATGAGGACACCTTTTCACCTGTAGCTAAGTTAAATATAGTTAGAGTCATGATTGCATCAGCTACACAACACAATTGGAAAATACATGAGTTAGATGTTAAATATGCATTTCTGAATGGTGATTTAAAAGAAGAAGTTTATTTGGTTCAGCCTGAAGGATTTATAAAGACAGGAGAAGAGGATCTTGTGTGTAAACTAAAGAAATCTCTATATGGTTTGAAACAAGCACCTAGATCTTGGTATATTAAGATTGATTCATTGTTTCCATAGAAAGGTTTTGTGAAAAGCAAAAATGATCCTAATTTGTATGTCAAAAAGGATGAAAATGGGAATGTTTCTTTGGTATCTTTATATGTTGATAATTTGATTATAACATGCAGTGCTTCTCACTTTATTGAAGATATTAAAACTCAATTATCACAAATGTTTGAAATGAAGGATCTTGGTGAAATACATTATTGTTTAGGTCTGGAAATATGGAGAGAAGATGGTAAAACAATGGTCACTCAAAGTAAATACATAAGGGAAATACTAGAAAGATTCAATATGAATGAATGCAAGGTAGTGTCAATAGCTTTAGAAAAAAATGAAAAGTTATCTAGTATTGATGAAACTAAAGAGGCAAATGGTACTTTGTATTTCCAATTGGTGGGAAGTTTTAACTATCTCACTACTACCAGACCAGACATAGCATATTCAATCAACATCCTTGGTGAGTTCATGGCTAAGCCACTTGAAAGCCACTGGGTAGCTACAAAGAAAGTCCTTCGATATATGAAAGGAACTGTTAATTTTGGTATTATGTATACTGATAATTGTGATGTTGAGTTGGCAGGTTACTCTAATTCATATTGGGCTAGAAATCCCGATGACAGAAAATCAACTTCACGATATGCATTCAACATAGGTACAGAGGTCGTGTCATGGAGTAGTAAGAAACAACCCATTGTTTCTTTGTCATCAACAAAAGATGAGTACAAAGATCTATGCAATGCTATGTGTGAAGATGTTTGGTTAAGGAGAATTNACAGTTAGAGTCATGATTGCATTAGCTACACAACACAATTGGAAAATACATGAGTTAGATGTTAAATATGCATTTCTGAATGGTGATTTAAAAGAAGAAGTTTATTTGGTTTAGCTTGAAGGATTTATAAAGACAGGAGAAGAGGATCTTGTGTGTAAACTAAATAAAGATCTATATGGTTTGAAACAAGCACCTAGATCTTGGTATACTAAGATTGATTCATTATTTCCATAGAAAGGTTTTGGGAAAAGCAAAAATGATCCTAATTTGTATGTCAAAAAGGATGAAAATGGGAATGTTTCTTTGGTATCTTTATATGTTGATAATTTGATTATAACATGTAGTGCTTCTCACTTTATTGAAGATATTAAAACTCAATTATCACAGATGTTTGAAATGAAGGATCTTGGTGAAATACATTAATGTTTAGGTTTGGAAATATGGAGAGAATATGGTAAAACAATGGTCACTTAAAGTAAATATACAAGGGAAATAATAGAAAGATTCAATATGAATGAATGCAAGGTAGTTTCAACAGCTTTAGAAAAAAATGAAAAGTTATCTAGTATTGATGAAACTAAAGAGGCAAATGGTACTTTGTATTTCCAATTGGTGGGAATTTTTAACTATCTCACTACTACAAGACCATACATAGCATATTCAATCAACATCCTTAGTGAGTTCATGGCTAAGACACTTGAAAGCCACTGGGTAGATACAAAGAAAGTCCTTCGATATATGAAAGGAACTATTAATTTTGGTATTATGTATACTGATAATTGTGATGTTGAGTTGGAAGGTTACTCTAATTCATATTGGGCTGGAAATCCCGATGACAGGAAATCAACTTCACGATATGAATTCAACATAGGTACTGAGGTCGTGTCATGGAGTAGTAAGAAACAAACCATTGTTTCTTTGTCATCAACAAAAGATGAGTACAAAGCTCTATGCAATGCTATGTGTGAAGATGTTTGGTTAAGGAGAATTCTTGAAGATTAGGAATTGCTTTTACTTTGGTTGTCTCACTTCCCTTCCGAGGCTTTAAGAATAGGTTAAACAGGAAGTAACAGAACCCTGTAGCTCCAACCTGTCACCCATGGAAAATAATTCCCATGAGGTCTCTCACTTGGAGTGAGTGATCAAAGGCCTCACAACCCACTTCTTCAAATTGCACAAGGGCATGAAAACCCACTTCTTCACCTCAAATGTCACTCGTTTATTAGTTAAAAACAACTCCAAAGCTTCCCCAATATAAATAGGATTGTGATGGCAGGGAGAGTACAAATGGAGAGAGCATTAGTGATAGCGATAAGAAGAATAGTGGAAGAATGATGGGAAAATACATTATTTCCCTCCTTTATATATGCATTTTCCCNTCACTTTCCCCCACTTGGTGATATGTTTCTCCCCTTAGGGACTTAGAACAAAAGTATCACATAATTAGACTTTTTAGGAAATATTATTATAATATTTCCTTGGCTTAACCCCTCTTCCTAGACCCTTAGCCCCCTTTCTCCTCTAGTGGATTTATACCCCCCCATACTCTTTTGTCTAGTTGGTTTGCAACAATAATGTATTTTACAAATGACATCAAGTGTGATAACATATTACAAAGATAGGCTAGCATAAATTTTTGCATCTCACTCTCCAGCCTAATAACCACAGAGGCACTCTGGCCTCAAATACATATAAAAAGGTGCTCTTGCCCAAAATATCCTAGCTCACCAACCTATATGTACATTACAATTGGGGTTTGTTCTCGGGGTATTATAAGTTAAGAGGTTTTTCTCCTACTTAAATAATCTAAGAAAAAATAATCTCTAATTTATGATTTTTTTCATGTATTTTAGAAAAAATGATAACCATGATTTCAAGTCAATAAAAAACTATATTAAGATTAGGATTTAGCTTCTATTTCATTTTATACATAAAGAGTTTTAAATTTTACAATTTATTCATAAATGAAAATGTTGAAATAGGGGGTTGAGAAAAATAAAAACCCCCACTCTTATGAGTTCCAAGAAGGTTAATTCAATTTTTCCTAAAAATCACCACACAAAAAAAAATTAATATGATTTCCATTAAGCATGAATAATGGAAAAAATAATAATAATATGTCATGTTGTTTCCTTACTAATTAGTACATAATTTTTGTCTAAGATGGAAGAAGAATTCTTTCTTCATCTTCAATTATTTTATGTTAGTTATAATGATTTCCTTGTTTTTTTTGGTTTAAGATCAAAATTGTTTTTTGTCATCATTAAAATTGTTTTTAATCATCATGAAGTTTAAGTTCTATTTTTTTTATAACTTCTAATGAAATTATGAAGTTTATTTTTTGCTCACTATATAATTTGATTAAAAATTAGATATCATTTTTGGGATTACCTGTGTAGTGTAATTCATTAATATATGACCCATATCCATGAGTATTAGTCTCAACCGACCAATAATTCTCATAATTTAAATATCCCACTTAGCACTCATTGTATCAGGTGATGCTCACAGGGGTGAAGCAATGAGATTGAAACCAACGAAATGAATCACATAGCATCAATCATCAATTTTGGGGCTTGCACGCAGTAACTAGGACTTCCTAGGTAGTCACCCATCCCAAGACACCTCTGGCTCAAGCATGGTTAACTATGGAGTTTTCCCCACAATCAAGCCCACTTAGCTTGCTACCTCATTTGCAAAACCTTA
>JZKD02S2271694.1:0-10427 GCA_000966675.3 Picea glauca
CCTTCTTCTTCTGAAGGAGATTCCTCTTCTGACGAAGGTAACTCACCTTCTCAGCCTTCCACACCCACTACCCCAATGGAAAATTAGAACAATCCTACTAGACCCTGGTTGGACCCGGATGTTGTGGCTATACCTAGAGCCCAGCACCCTTTACCTAGGCATCCGGAGAAATGGCTGCCCAAGTTTGATCCTGATTCAAAACAGATAGTTGAAGATCATATCAAAAAATTTATGTTAGCCATTAGACTCCGCGATGTCGAACATGAAGATGTTGTTTGTAGGTTGTTCCCTTATACTTTTGAGGGTAATGCATCCACTTGGTACTTTTCCCAACAGCCCTATACCATAGTGTCTTGGGAAAAGTTTGAGTCATTTTTTTTGGAAAAATTCGGAGATTGTAAACCTCCGGAAGTTTTAGTCATGGATCTTTCAAGCTTAAAAATGAACCCAAAAGAAAAAGTTAAAGATTTTAATCAAAGATTCTTAACACTTAAAATCGAATCCCTGCAGATTCTATGCATGCTGAGAGTCTTGTGATAGCTTACTACACTAAAGTGTTACATCAAAGTATAGCTATTTGGGTTAAACGATCTAAAAAGGCCACGTTGTTAGAAGCCTTCGAGGAGGCTACCCAGATTGAAAAAGACATACTTAGTCTTAAGGACCCTTCTAGCAACGAAACTGAAACTAGTTCTTCTTCCAAAAAAAAGATTGAAGTTCTCACCAGACCTACTCAAAGTAAAACACAACCTGAAAACTCTGATTTGGAAAGCCTAACTAAAGTTTTTCAAAAGTTGTCTAATCAAGTTATAGATTTAAAAAGGTCAACTGAAGAAGCTTCTTCGAGTAAAGGACCCTACAAACCTCCTTTCCGAAAGCCCTTTCCTACCAACCGACCTAACCCAAACCCCGAAGGCTTAAATCTAGAGAGTTTCCAATATGCTCTTCAAACAATTCTAGAATCCCAAGATAACTTGATGTCTCCCGAGATCCCTCAGGAGGAAGCAGAACCAGAGACAATTCAAGAAGAAGAGTCTTCTCCAAACACTTTTGGACACTTATCGGATAGTATCTTTCAAGCGAACTTCGAGAATGTTCACCCTTATAACACTAGGAGTAAGACAGTAAACAAGCCTTCTACCGAGAACACAACAACTTCACCTCCAAAGCCATCTAAATCAGCAGAAGCTAAACAGAGCAATGTCGGCCCTAAATTAGATTATGATGTTGTTGAAGATCTTAAAAAATTAAGGGCTAACATTTCTATTTATGAGTTATTGAAGTTTCTGTTTTTGTTACAGAAGATGTTGCAAAATATTTCAGAGAATGTCAAGAATGGTAATTTAAATGGTAACAAGGTTGTGCAAAGCAAAGTTCCGCAGAAGACTTCCACTAAAAATAATCCTGATCCTCAAGATAAAGGAAGCCTTCCTGTAACCCCTGTAAATAATGTAAATAATGTAAATAATGTAGATAAAGTAGCATTAGAAATTGCGAGTAAGAAACCACAAGCTACTACTCTAAGTACTCGCAAGAATGTACCTCCTTTTCTTTTAACTTTCAGAATTTTCAATAGAAATGTGCATAATTGTATGGTTGACTCAGGAGCGTCATCTAATGTGATGCCTTGGTCTGTCTGCCAAAATATTAACGTTGAAGTAGAGCCATCTACCTTGAAAATCATACAACTTGATCGAACAGATGTTAAAGTTATAGGCAAACTAAAAAATGTATTGATTAGATTATCGTCCAACCCAAAGGTTCATCAGGTTATTGATATAATTGTGGTGGATATTCTAGAAGTGTATGGTCTGTTTTGGAGAAGGGACTGGTTGGAGCAGTTGCATGGTTACTTTGCAATGGACTGGTCTCACTTATGGCTTCTAGAGAATGGTAAGCCCAACAATATCAGGGTGAATCGTGAGCGTTACCTTAAGTTCACGATCACAGATTTGAACGACCCTAATGAACCATATACACCTCTTGCTGATTCACCCGAAGTCCAAGGGATGGACACCTTCTTCACAAATTTCATGGCTGAAGTTTCACCTATCATCAATCCTGAATAGCAGTCCGAGATCATAGCATATGTGCAACCAACAGTTTCTATGCAACAGTCCCATGAGCCCGATGGAAATCAAATTTGGTCTCTATATTTCGACGGTTCTAAGTCTAAAGAAGGAGCTGGTGCAGGCTGCATCATTATCGATCCGGCAGGTAATAAGACATTAATGGCTTGTAGACTAGAATTTGAATGTACTAACAATACTGTAGAATACGAGGCTTTACTGCAAGGTCTCAGAAAAGCCTTGGACATGAACATTCGAAATCTGGTTGTTTTTGGCGACTCTGAAATAGTGGTTAGACAAGTAAGAGATTCTATACACTGTCTTTCCCCGCATCTCAAAAGTTACCAGTCTGAGGTATGGAGTTTAATGAATAAATTTTCTTCTTTCAATATAAATTCCATTCCTAGATTAAATAATGTTGAAGCAGATCTACTAGCTAATGTAGTCTCTAAACTTCTTCCTGCAGAAGGCTTATCTCCAAACGCATTCTCCGTGGAGCTATTGTTTCGACCATCCGTTCCTGACAATATCACAAACTGGAGAGTATTTGACAATGATCAGCAGATCATTAACTTTCTACACATGGAAGAAACCTTTCGAGGCATAGTGATAGATGAATGCACGCACGACGACAATTTGCACGATTTTACGATAATACCTGATCCGAAATCTCCTGAAGCTCTATCGGACATGGTAAATTACATGCCTAAATCCGTATATAGATTGGAAAAGTTTTATGATTTTGAAGATAAGTTTAAAAGGACAGTCAATTGTAAGACTAATAGTTCCTCGTTGTCCTATGAAAAAGTCAATTTAGGAACTAGTGAAAATCCTCAGTGTATTAATCTAGGCTTGGGATGTTCTAGACAAGAAAAAGTTGCTTTTGTCAAATTGTTTAAAGAATTCAAGTATGTCTTTTCATGGACATACGATGATCTCAAAATGTTAGATCCTAATATTATACAGCATGTCATCCCAATGAATCCCCAAACCTTACCCTTCCAACAGAAACTGAGGAAAATGCACCCTAAACTAGAACCGACCGTTCAAAAAGAATTGAATAAACTCCTAAGTGCTAAAATAAATTTTCCTATTAGACACACTCAATGGGTTTCCAACCTCGTCCCAGTACGGAAGAAAAACGGGGAAATCTGACTTTGTGTCGATTTCCGAAACCTCAATAAAGCATCTGACAAAGACAATTATCCTATCCCATCCATGGAACAGATTCTTCAACAAGTATCTGGTTCCGAGAGGCTATCCTTACTGGATGGTTTCTCTGGATACAACCAAGTCTTGATGTATCTGCCAGACCAACTAAAAACTACCTTCCGTACCCCGTGGGGCACTTATGCTTATCGCAAAATTCCCTTTGGATTGATTAATGTTGGTGCTACCTTTCAAAGAGCAATGGACATTGTTTTTCGAGGCTTAATCAATCACTCTGTAGTAGTTTACTTAGATGATGTGACCGTTTATTCTAAGAACAAAGATGATCATCTAGCTCACTTACGAGTCGTTCTGCTACGATGTCGTAAATACGGCATCTCCTTGAACCCGAAGAAGTCCATCTTTGCAGTAGAACAGGGTAAATTACTAGGGTTCATTATGTCTAGTGATGGGATGATTATTGACCCCGAGAGGACTCAAGTCATCGTTAAACTTCCCCCTCCTACATCCAAGAAATCCATGCAGTATTTCCTAGGCCAGATTAACTTCGTGAGAAGATTTGTCCCCATATTCTCTGAAATGGTTAGGCCTCTTCAGAACCTGGTCAAGAAAGACACCCAATATCACTAGGGACCCACATAAAACCAAGCTTTTAATGCCATAAAGAAGGCCATAATAGACGCTCCATCTCTCATGAGCCCTGACTTCTCTCAAGATTTTACATTCTATACTTTTGCCTTCGATCGTTCCTATGCCGCAGTCCTAACTCAAAAGAATTTTGAGAACAACGAAGTACCCATCGCCTTTATGAGCTCTTCTTTCAAAGGCGCTGAACTTAACTACCCAGCGGTCGATCGGCAAGCCTATGTTGTTTTCAAAGAAGTTAAGCATTTCCGGTCCTATATTTTGAAGTCAAGGATGAAAATCATTGTCCCCTACCCTACCGTAAGGAACTTGTTAGTGCAGAAGGAGTTAGGAGAGAAGAGAGCCAACTGGGTCACCTCCTTGCAGGAGTATGACTTGGAAATCACCCTAGCTCAGATCGTGAGAGGCCAAGGATTGTGTAAGTTGGTTGTTGATTCAGAAATAGGACAGCAAGAAGATAGTGATACGTCAAACCTAGAACAACGCGATCAAAGTTTGATTTGTTGCGCACAAAACCTCGTAAGTCCTTGGTACAACGATATTAGATACTGTCTCAAACATGGATCAGCACCTCGTCACCTTGACCCCACCAAGAGAAGAGTGTTGAGACTAAAGTCCTCCTCCTTTCATCTAGTTAACGATATACTGTTTCGTCAGAATTTTGACGGCGTACTGATGCGTTGTCTCGAGAAAGACGAAGCAGAAAGAGTCTTGCTTGAGTTGCATGCAGGAGAAGATGGTGGTCACTTCGGTGGCGACACCACTGCTCATGAGTTTTTAAGAGCCGGTTACTACTGGCCCACACTTTTTAGGGACGCCCATGCCTTGTGTCGTAAATGTATCATTTGTCAGAAAGCATCAGGGCGATTGCAAAAAACAGTCTTTCCCTTGCAACCTGTCTCAGTGAATTCTCCTTTCCAGCAATGGAGCCTTGATATCATAGGTCCTATTAACCCTCCGTCCTCACAACAACACAAGTATATTGTGACAGCCACAGATTACTTTACACGATGGTCCGAAGCTGTCGCGCTAAGAACTGTTAACACAAGTAAGGTGATTTCTTTTCTGAACTCGAAAATTATCACTCGTTTCGGTATCCCTGATTGTCTAGTATTTGACAACGCTTCATACTTTTCTTCTCTTGAAATGAGTGAGTTCACTTTGGAGAAAGGAATAAAGCTGAAGTATTCTGCTAGTTATTACCCCCAGGGCAATGGCTTAGCAGAATCAACAAACAAGAACTTGATCAAAATAATCAAGAGAACTGTGGCTGAAAATCACAAGAACTGGCACAATGCGCTGTTGAACGCGCTATGGGCTGATAGGGTAACACCCAAAGCCACTATAGGGAACTCCCCCTTTTTTATCGTTTATGGCAGAGAAGCCATTTTTCCACCTCACATTCTTCTTCCTTCGCTTCAATTGTCACAAAAGGTCCAAGAAGAAGATTGTCCCCCTTTAGAAAGCCGCATTAACGCTTTGATGAAGTTAGAAGAAGTAAGAGCCCAAGCTAAGCGTAAATTAGATCAACATCAACAATTGATTAAGAGTTGGTTCGATTCTAATTCTACTTTTGATAGGAATTTCGAAGTAGGCGATCTCGTCTTGAAGTGGGACAAACCACACGAAGGAAAGGGTGAGCACACCAAGTTTCAAAACTTATGGCTTGGGCCATTTTTAATTGCTGAAAAGTTGGGTCCTAGTTCCTTTCGATTACAGAACCTTGAAGGGTAGCTTGACACCTATCCAGTGAATGGCCAAGCCCTGAAAAGATACTTTGCTTGATAACTACCCTTGTATATTATGTAAATATTTCATTTTTGTTTTCATTTTTCATTTTCTTTCTATTTTGATTTTGATTTGAATTGATCAGTTTTTTGTCTTTTTTGAAAATACGCATACCTGTGCACTGAGCCATTCAGACAAAGACGATAGAAAATTTTCTTCACTGAAATAAATTCTGAAAGTTTGAACAAACATCAGTGATATATTGATATCTAAGTTGGAAAAAAAAAATTGTTTGAAAGAAGTTTACTGATTTCAATCTCTGAGCAAAGTTTGTCATGATCATCTATTATCTTTTTACGCTGTCCCTTTTCCGTAAAGGAATGACTCAAAAGATGTCTCCCTGTCATAGGAAGTTTTTTTTATAAATAAAATATTTCTAGAACTGAATAAAGGACAGTGCTAAAAAATTATGATGAGGTCAAAAATTATGTCAAAATATCAAAATTTTCAGCGTCACCCCGCTCAGCCATATATCTTCAAAAGAAAAACAAAATAAAATTATGAATAAGAGTTGTGGGAAGTGCTTGTAAACCCACCAGGATACTGAACAGGTCTGCTGGCAGCAGGTAAATGCATGCATGGCGCCAAGACAACTTCGTCGGGGTACTGAACAGGCCCGCTGGCAGTGAAGCAATGTCGGGTACATGAAAATATGTAAAAAAATATGAGAAACCTTTTTAAAAGTCCTTTATTCTGATCCAAAACTTCTTGACAGGATACAGATGTCAAAGTGGATTAAATGGAAACCTTGTCGAGGCTATGAACGCCTACTAGCAGCAGTGTCCATGCCAACAATATCGAAGATTTTATCTTTAATATCGTGACTTGTTGATCTTAAGACTGTTATTAGTTTTCATCTTTTAAAACACTGCTGGAAAAAATGGTAAATGATGATGTTTGTACGATTTTCTGGTTGTTGTTTTTGAGTTGAAATTTTCTTTGTTGTCCTAATCTGAATTTATTTCTTTTAACAGAGATAACTTCTTCTACCAGTGTGTCGCCATTCTTGGCAGCCAATTCATTTTTTTTTTCTATTGTCCTGTAAGCTACCTACACCTATGTCTTCCGAACTTCAAATTGTCGTCGCATTTTTCAAATAGATGATATTTTCATTTCTGCGGCACTTGCAAATTTTCCTCCATTAATTTTTCACGACTATAAGCGTGAAAACTTCTCCTTTCGAGGTCACATTTCGATCACTATCTGAGTTGTTGTCATCTTTTTATTGATATTTTCTATGACACTTACCTTTGGTTTATCGTTATGTGGCTGAAAAGATTTCTAAACTATGCCTGTTTGGACATTCTTACTTTAATTGCGTAACTTGATTTTATTAAACTTATGAGGCATTGAGCATGTGGGTTTATACTTGATTCTATGAATTGCATAAAGGTCATGATTTATTTTTGTTTTTATATATGATGAGATCCTTATAATAATCTTCTTATGGCTCTTGGCATGTAAATTTTATGAGTATCAATTGGCACAGTGGTTTAAAACTTTTGATTAAAACATTTATGCAATGGCGCATGGTTAACACCTGGTGTTGGTTTCATGTTGAATGCAATTGTTTAAGAAACTATAGTTAATGGCGCGTTGGTATATCACTCACCGTTTGATTCTTTGGTTGGCCGGATGATAATGTTTTGAACTATGCTATGATTGATTGAACAGATGTGGAATCCGCTAGTTGTACTTTCCCATAACTATTATTCATGGAGGTGAATAATTCCACCACCCTCGCATGCGCACATTAATGCATTCCCCCTTTGATCGTTCATTGCTATTAGACCGAATGACTCTACTCCTGTGCATTGGTAAATTCGAACCAAACCCTTACCATATGCTCGCACCATGGCCCCAGTCGTGAGGGCTGAACCAAATGGGAGACAGGCTATGTTGATGTTTGACAGTGCCCGCAGTGACCTCGAGGACAATGGGTGGCTTCCATTTATACAAAAATTCGAAGGTTTTAACCTCTGCGTAGCTCGACAATTTGCTTTGACATTTGATGGCTATCGAGCCAAGGTCGGTGATGTTCAATTGGAAATTGACGAGTAGTTTATCAGTCTTGCTACGGGTTTGCCTGCCACTGGACAACGATGGTCCAAGAATTGCAAAGTAGAGGAGGTCCCTTGGACACTGCTCTTCTAGTCACGTAAGGTTATCTCCTGTGATAAAGGTTTGCCCGTGGCCATGCTTAAACAGCGTTGGCATGATTTATTGATGATAATCAAATAGTTTATCACCTGCGAAGGTCGGTACGGGTTTGTTTTCTTACACCACCTTCGTTTGCTTATGGTTTTTATGGGTTATCAGCTCAATATGCCCTATTATTTGCATAGAATCCTGTTTTAAATGTCAAATAAGTACAAAAGGAACCAGGCTGATAGTAACCTTTTTCATTATGGGTTGGTTAAGATTATTGTTGTTTGTCATTTGGGGTTACATGGAGATTGTTGGAGCAATTTCCTTGCTTGGAATGATTTTGAGGATTCGAACCCTCCACAGGTTGACAAACCTGTGGTGAGCGAGGACAAGTTTGTACCCCCAGTACCCTACAACATTCTGCTACCTGAACCCTTGGCCGACTCACCTATTGACCTACCCCACTCTGTGACTAAGGGTGTTGAGACTTTTAAGCCTATGGGTAAAAAGCCTAAGGCGAAACCCACTGTGAACGCCAAAGGAAAAAAATAATTCCCGTTTGATTTCGCGAATGGCAAGAAATAAGCCAAAACCTCCTGCCGATCCAAACCCTATCGTTTTTAGTGAGGACTCTGATTTGGAAGTGGAGCATTTTTTGGCTAGCGAGTACCCCTATTCGGAAGGTTTGTGTGTCGAACCCTCGTATGACTTTGTGTCAAACCTACCACCTTGCCTACAGGACGACCCTAACTACCCAGGCACTAAGCTGCCTTATGAAGCCCCCGGTCATTCATCCAAACCCTCTCCTGCTCTATCAAAACCTACAGTGCCACCTTGTCATCAATGCATCTCGTGGTTAGAGAGATATTATCTTGATGTTCCGATTCTAGAGTCAAGAATTCACTCTTTGGAGGAACAGATTGCCCTGCTTACCAGTCAAAAGGCTAAGCTACAAGCCACTGATACAAAACAAAGGAGGACAGGCTCCATCTTGTTTAAAAATGTGGAATCAGCTACAGCGGTCGTGAATTCTAAGTTGGCATAATTTGAGCAGCCTCACACAGGTATGTTTTGATATCGCTGGTTTATATAACGAATTCGATTTTTTTTTTTAGCTCTGTTAACATCATTGATTGGCTCTGTTACATAGTATGCATTCTATACATAGCCTTGCTTTGACTAAATGGAATTTCCTTTTCCCAGTTTAGCTTCGATTGGATTTTCATCGATTTGATTGATCTTGGTGTGGATTTGATTTTGTTTGATTTAGCTAAAATGGATGCTCTATTGTCAATTGAAGTCGTTTGTATCTATTCTAGACAGAAGTTGTTTCTCATATCCAATTTAGAACACAATCGCATTTCATTTTGATTTCATTATAATGTATACACTATGATTAGCAACAATTTTGAGATGGTTAATTGTTACGGTTTTATGTCCCATATGACTTTTGACCAACAGGAATGCAATTCGGATCATTTCCAATGTGACTCTGTACAACGCACCCAAATCGTAAATAGATTCAATTCATAACGATTATGCTAAGAACCCATCCGATTAATTCGCATTGGTTTACTCGACTATGTTATCAGTTGGATTCGTAATGGAAATCGATACTCTGTTTGATTTTGATTTGCATACGAGATTGGATTCACGATTTATTTCCATAATTAAACTCAGTCGTGATTAGTTTTGATTATTTGCCCAGTTTGCAATCATAACTTCTGTTGATTCTATTAGGATTGTGATCATGATTAATCAATCCTGTCTGTTGACTGTGCAAGGATCAATGATTGAAATTTATCTCAAATTTGGTTGGGTTGATGCTGTTACGTATGATTTTGTTTACACATAATCTAAACAATCTTTCCATCTGTGTGTTCGATTAAACAATATGACTCATTATTGATTTCATTTGGATATGAAACAGTCGTGTTACTGTTTGACCCGATTTTATGGTAACAGAAAAACAGAGTATTCTTACCCCTGTTTTTGATTGAATCACTTTTGATTTTGTTTAATGTTGAAAGATAAAATCATTTGAATCTTGAGTGATTCATTTTAAATGATCATTGGAAGAAAATTGGTTTTAATTATTTTAAAAGATTTGATTTGATTTCGATTCTGATCCTATATGTTATCTTAGACTAGCTACAGAATCAGATGATTTTGTAGCCAAGTCTGTAGGATTAGTTTTTTATTGTTTTGTTAATAAAATATCTTTCTAACTTGTTATTTTTGGTCTATTGCAGATGAATTCGAAATTGCAGTGGATTTGATGAGCAGTTAGAGGATACTTGAGATATTTTACTTGCATTTTAATTTCCTAGTTTAATTGATTTTGGGAATATCTTCCCAGATTATGTAAACAGTTTGATATTATCCACAGGGAGGTTTTACCCTGTGGAAAAATTTATATATACTTATTATTTTTGTATTAAGGATCATCCTCATTCATGGGAGAACAAGGATATGGAATTTTAATACAGACCGAGGCAGAATTTGGTGTTTTGTTACAGCTTTAGCTTCTCATGATATCAATATTTTGTTTCATGTTATGTATATCAATTTGTATTTGGTTAATGACTACTTTAGCTATCTTAATCT
>JZKD02S2271705.1:9745-23637 GCA_000966675.3 Picea glauca
CTTTTTGCATCCATCTTCTTCCTTCAACCTACAAACCCATTTATTCTGCAATGCTCTTTTTCCTGCAGGCAACTGAACCAAGTCCCAAGTCTAGTTATTTATCAAGGAATCCATTTCCTCTTTCATGCCTTGCTCCCACTTATTTTTAGTGTCTACCTGCATTGCCTCTTCATAAATTTTTGGTTCACAATAATCAGTCAACAATAAATAATACAATGAAGGAGAGTATCATTCAGGGAGTATACTTAACCTGGTATATCTTCTAACAACACTTTCAGGAGTTTGAGGTACATGTTGCTCCTGTTGTTGTACATTTTGATTTTCTGGTAGCATTAGAGTTTCCTTTTCAGTGATCTCATCAAGCATTGTGTATTCTGGTTTTTATTCTTGTTGTTTCCTTCCCTGCAACTAATCTTTGTACATGACCTTCTCATTGAATATGGAATCTCCAGTCCTGATGATTTTTTTATTTTCATAATACCATAAGAAATAACCAAAATCATTAACAGTGTATCTAATAAAGGTACACTTCTTATATTTTTCTTCAAACTTTGTTCTATTTTCTTTATCAATATGGACAAATGCTTAAAAACCGAAAGTCTTCATAAATGAATAATTTATATTTTTACATGTCCATGCCTCCTCTGGAATGCCACCATCCAAAGCGCTTGAAGGTCCTATGTTTATTGTGTAAACAATAGTATCTACAGCATCTTCCCAGAACTGTAAGGGCAACCCATCATGCAATCTCGTACTCCTTGCACGTTCCATGATTTTCATGTTCATCCCTCCTGACACACCATTTTCTTGTGGTGTTCCTGGAACTATATTCTCTCTACGAATCCCATGGTATGAACAGTAATCACCAAACTCCTTTCCACAATATTCACCTCCATTTTTTGATCTGAAACACTTCAACTTTTTTCCTGTCTCATTCTCAACGAAAGATTTCAATTTCTTAAAAGTATCAAAAACATTGGTTTTTTGTTGAATGCAATAAACCCCAAGTTTTTCTAGTTGCATCATCAATAAAAGTAACATAATAACAAGAGACACCAAGAGATGATACATGATATGGTCCCCATACATATATATGCACAAGCTCCAACTTTTCACTCTTCTTTTCTTTTCCAACTATGAGAAATTTGACTCTCTTATGTTTTACATAAACACGGTGCTCATAGAAATCCAAATCGACTTGTTTAAGATCTGGAAAAAAAACCTTTTGTGAAGTATCTGCATCCCTTTCTCACTCATGTGTCCAATCCTATGATGCTACAATGTTGTATCCACTCCTATAGAATCTAAATAGATAGAAGAGTCAGCATTAATAGTACATGAATACAATGTACCTACCTTCTCTCCTTTTTCCATTACCAGTGATTCTTTAGTGACCTTCCACACCTTATCTATAAATATAGACATACAATCTTCACTTGCCAACTGCCCTGTTGAAATTTTATTTCTTCTCAGATCTGGTATATGTCTCACTTATTTCAATACCTATTGGTTTCCATTCTTTTGTTTTATTTTTACCTTAACCATTCCAACAATTTGACATGGTTCATCATCAAATAAATAAACCTATCCAAAATCAATTTGAACATAATCTTGGAAATATTTGATATGGGGTGTGGCATGAAATGAAGCCCCTGAATATACTACCCAAGATTTAGTAATATTATCTAAAGAAAGAATAAAATTACATTGTAACACATCACATGTGACATTTGCTTCCTGATTTTTCTCTTGTTGTCCATCTCTTTGTTTCTTTAGAGATCTGCAATATTTCTTCATATGTCCTTTCTTCCTGCAATTCCAATAGTCTATATTTCCTAGTCTGGATAAGGATCTGCCCTTCATGGAATTCCTGCAGTTCCCTGAACCCTTTCCTCTATCGTTTTGTATTCCCCTATTCTTCACAGTCAATGCATTACCAGATGTCTCACCTATACTTTTTCGTCACATTTCCTTGCTAAGGATAACACCAACCACTCATACAAACATTTCCTTGTCTTGAAGGCAGTCTTCCAGGTATATTCTTCTTTGAATCGTACCTAGTTATATCCTAATTTCAAATCCATCTTAGTGAAGTACTTGGGATGTTGCAGCTATTCCAACAGATCATAGATCCTAGGTAAAGGGTGCTAATTCTTAAGTGTAATCTTATTCAATTCCATATAATCGATACACATTCTCCAAGTCCCATCCTTCTTGGGCACAATAACTATGGGTGACCCACAAGGTGAGGTACTTGGTCAAATCACACCCTGCTCCAACAACTTTTTCAACTCCTTCTTCACTTTATTCGCTTCTAGAACAAACTATATATACAACCCAATATTCAGCAAGGGGGAGTCTATCAATAATTGGATTTCATGCTCAAATTCCCTCTTCAGTGGTATCCCTTTAGGATCTTGGAACACTCCTATGTATGCATGTAGAAACTCCTCAAACTAATGTTTATGATCTTTAGTACACACCTCCAAGGATGCCTTCACTCTCATTGACTCATCATCAGACTAAATTTCTCTTAAGAAAAGAAAAACATATTTCTTACTAGAACTAATCAACTTCTTAGCATGGTTAGCACTTACTAGTGAGATCTTTGACTTTCCTTTATGAGTGTTGATGATGTAGGACTTCCCATCCTTGATCAGTCAGTACTGGTTGGATCTCCACATGAATAATGAATCCCTCATATGAATGTAATGGATTCCAAACACTACTCCACATACATCAAGGGGTATTGCGTCCAATTCCACTTCATAATTAAAATCAGCACTTAGAGCAAATTTAATCTTACACTATTTTGTTACCTTTATCTTTGCATCCTTGTTTATCCAATCCAATGGATACGAGATAGGATGATCATGAACCACATGTTATTAAAGTAGATGTTCTTATTTAACCATAGAAAATATAGAAATATTATCACCCAACCATAGGCCGAAGCCACCCCCGAGCACCTTAACCTTGACATAGAATAATTTTGTAAGAAAAACCTAGGCCTAATAGCCAAATAATGTAGAGTACCTCTCTCCAGAGCTAGCGCACAATGCGTAAAGTCCAAACCATAACCAAGGGAAATTCCATGCCTAAAACTGAAAATACAAGTTGCATTAGTTGCATCTGCAACTACTCTCCAGACTTGCGCACTTACTAAATTTTTGCAGTGCGCACTAGATTTTTGCAGTTGCAAGTTGTGTGTGTAGAAATGAGCTAAGGAATCTTGTATTTATACTGCTCTTTCTTAGCTGTCTGGGCCGATTTCTCTTTCTGGAGGATAAAGACTCAATATTAAATTATTTTCTTTAGTCTACTTGTCATCTAGGGTTATATCCAATACTTTAGGGTTTCTTCTTGCTTCCCAGAATATTCTATTATTGTCAGGGTTACACGTGGAGGTTTAATACCTTCTACAACTACCATAATATCAACACTCCCTCTTGTTGTCCCTTGACCAAGTTTTGAGAATCCTTGGTCATGTTTGACCTATTTTTGGGACTTCAACAGGCTGTCGAAGGTAGAGCGCAAGATGAAGTAGAGATCACGGGATCTCGACCCCTTTTAGGGCCCTTTTTGAGATTTGAGATTATGTAATGGGTATGGGAATGTCATCCCATGGGTTTACCCATGCTTAGGCCTATTTTGTATGTATAAATATATGTTAGGGTAATGTAGTGAGTACAAATGGCTAAGTGCTACAGTTGGATCTATGTGATCAAGAGTTGTAAGTGCTTTGTGCATGTTATGGGAGACTTGCAGAGCTAAGTGCAAGTCATTGTAAGAAACTGTGGAAGGTTGTGTGCTTAGATCTAATTAGGGAAGGAGGATATAGTGAGGTGCACAGATCTCTTGTCCTCTGCGGAGTAGGGTTTTTCAGGCTATGTGCATGTAATTGATTGAAGAAGCTAATAACGAAGACAAAGAGTTGGTGGATGTAGCCCCAGAGTGGGGGTGAACCACGTATATGTTGTGTTGCTATGCTTTGTGCAATGTGTTGATGTGTTTATATGATAACTTTCTTAGTGCTTTGATATAGATGAATGGTAGATAGATATGTTAATTCTCTATGCTTAGTAGTATGAATGAATACTAGATCTGGCCTATGTGGATGTGCTTAGTGATTGAATATTGTAGATCTGGATGAATATTGTGATGCTCTCTAATTAGGGTTTAACTGCGATGTAATCTAAGACTGGATATAGATGAATGTAACTATTGAGTGCTATGTTAAGTGTTAAAATCACATATATGTTTCCTAGATAAGGTTGTATACTTATAAGTCCTGCAACCACCCCTGCCTCTACCTCAGGTGAGACTTCATTTACTTCGTAGGTGTTGCTGAAAGAGCCGGTAGTTAGGGTTTTTTTGGTGCACTGTTGTAGCGTTGAACCCTGGGTCTGCCCCTTTGCCAACAAATGGTTCTGTTGCCAGGACTTGAAACTTTGATTACTGGGAACTGAGGAAAAAGAAGCTTTGTGCAAAGATCTGAACTGAAAAAGATAAAATCTATGTGCATAGATATGTTGCCCGAGTGCGCGGTATTATACTTGATCTGTGAAACTATGTGTCAAGAAGAAGGGTCAAATATGAAGAAAAGAGGTAAGATCTGAAAGATTTTTTCTCTGAGAAAGGTAAAAGTAAGAAGTTTTTCTTAAAGAGGTAATATCTATAAGCTTTGTGCTTTGTTAAAAGTAAGATAAGTGGAAATTTTTGTTTCTAAAGTATGGATCTAGGTATGTTTGATAAGATTTTCCCTAGCTTGAAAAGTAGGGCACTTATAGAAGAAATAAGATTTGATATGAGTAGATCTGATAAGAATAGTGAAAGATATGTTATACCTATGCATAGAGAGAATGTTTGGACTAACAAATGGATGCAGGACCCTAGAAAGAATTTGTTGTAGGTTAGCTACCATGATCCTAGTGCGCAGTACAGGAGAGGTTGGGGATCATCTAAGAGAAAGAGAGGATTAACTCTTTGTTATAGTTGCAGAAAACCAGGACATTTTGCTAAGGAATGCCTTGGAAGAAGACCTGGTTGTCTTTGTTGTAAAGCTACGGATCATGAATTATTGGATTTCCCTAAAATGATTGCTAAGGTTGAAAAAATGAATATGAGATAAGAATACCATGAGAAAGTTCAAGCAATTGAGATTATGGAAGAACCCCAGAAAGGATCAGATAAAGTATTGCTACAGATGAAAGAAACCTTGAATGATCATCGACATATCAGTTTATCAGATATCTTCAAAGGAAAAGAGTGCATAGAAGAAAGAATAGGAGACTTCGACATTGACTGTGTTATGGACAAGAAAACACAAGTAAATATTATGACAGAAAGAACTGGGGAAATTCTAGGAAAGCCTGTTATGATTCCTTCATTGGGAGGAATAGGATTGTTCAGAGGAAAAATGATAACCCTATGTGGAAGACATACACAAATATCTATGAGTTCTCATGGAACTTCGACAGAGAAAGAATTTAAAGTTGTTAAATTTATTGAGAACAATGCTCCATTTGCTATGTTACTAGGAAAACCTTGGATTGAAAGAGATCGAGCCAGAAGAAAAGATGAAGAAATCCTAGAGAAGAAGAAGCAAGAGTTAAAATATTTCATGACTAGGAGGATCGCACACTTGATTGAAGAACAGGAGAATCGAGCGAAGCTATTTAAAACCAAAGACTTGGATGTCAAAGTTGCAAGAGCAAAAGAAAATTTTCAGAAGATTGAAGTACCTATCCTAGATAGAGAAGAAATATTACCTCTGATTTCTAGGCAAGAATATCAACAACGTAAAGTTACTCTACCAAAAGAAGATAAGAATTAGAATGGAAAAAGGAATTCTAAGACGAAGCTCATCAGAAAGAAGGCTAGAAAACTAAGTAATAAGAGAGAGAAGATCGAAAAGTTACAGAAAGTTTCAAAGGGAACTTTGCAGAAGGAAAATTTGCAAAATTGGAACTTCGTCGGGATATCAGAACTGTGTCACATGGCACTTCGCCATGGCAAAGCAATATAGCCATTGGGAACAGTATAACCGTTAGACTGACGGCCCGAATGGGTAGAAAGGAATTTATGATCAGAGAGTTCTCCACCAGACCATTGGGACCGTGCCATAATGGATAGAACTAAGTTAATGAAGGCTTCTCACCTGTTGCAAGAGATTTGTTGCCAAGTATCTATTTATCCTGTCATGCCAAGCACCGAGAACACTTTTGATAATTGTTAATCTGAGCTCGTGGATTAGTTGATTTCACACATTGATAATCGCGCTATCACAATCTGTCCTATTGCATTGACTAGTACTCTTCAAACTTGAGATATTCAACCACGAGCGTGCATGTCAAACGAGCTTAGCGATGCAGAGAAAATTGTCGAAGAAGTTCTCATTGACCTAATGACTGAAAGAGTAATGTCTACAAGTATTCAAGCGTCATCGACGAGAGGAGTGCAAGCCTCTTTGTCGATTTCTCATGAAGCCGGACCATCCCAACCATCAGTGGAAAAGAGAACCAAACATAGAGATGACCTAGAAAATGCAAAGCTAATCTCGACCATATTGCCCAACTACATCCCGCCTCTGGACGATGCAGTGAGTTGTGATAGTGTGCCAAGATATTTTGAGTACACCATGGTTATTTCATACCTCCTGAAGGGGATACACGTAGTTCGAGCACAACAGGACAAGATCGTAGCATTGAAGTTCAATGACTTCAACCTCGGAGATCGCAATAACTATAGCATTCTCACCCTATACAAATATCTGACTAAAAAGAAGGGAAAGAACTCAAAAATAATCTCCCAGCCCTGGACGATGAACCTCGCACAGTCCACCCTATTAAATGTAATGAAAATCCCACACTTCAGAAGGCACCAAGAAGTCAATGTATGTGTCAAGATACTCCTTTCATGTTGCCATGGTGGCTACTTATGGCTAGACCGTCGTATCCTAGTCGATCTGACGTTGATCCATAGGATCACCAGATTAAGTATGCAAGGACCTGACCCGTAGGATTTCTATCCAAGAAAAGCCACAGATCATGTACTAGCACAGAAGATCAAGGGTACATATGGCGATGATGAAAAGGGGACGCAAGGCTACAAGGTAGCCTCCATACAGATTAGCATAATGCACATAGTCTATCAGTTGATAGCCAGAAATCTAGTAAGGAATAAATGACCCACACAAGTCATAGGCGTTGTCATTGACCTTGCATGGAAGTGCGTGGAAGGTCTACAGATGAACTGAGCAAAGTACCTTGTTAATTAGTTGGAACTAGACTACCGTGAAGCACAATATTAGGGCTATGAGTTTCACTTTAGCTGTCTCTTGATCCTCATCACCTTTTTTGCCTTGAAGATGCCGAAAGGTGCGACCTTCCCAAATACCAAGATTTTCGAGCCACTTGTTGCGAAGTTCACCACACTCTTGTACTCGATTGATATGAAAAAATAGTGGCAATCAAATGTTTTTTTTCATACATATTACCTTCAGCTGAAGAGATCCATCGAAGTTGAACCTCGCATGACTCCGAACACCCTACAGGGGTTCTGACCCTTGATGAAGTTCTACGCAAATCAACACTTCATCTACATTATAGTGTGAGCTATTGAACATAAGTAACAAATTCAATCGTACTATAGACTCATGGAAGAGGACCTTGAGGAGATCACTAAGGAATGGTCGGCAAACCTCCTTATTCCCGCAGAACCTACAGAGATGTCTGATCTTGATAGCCTAGATACCACACACAAAGAACATGATACACCCGAACACAGCAGAACGAAGAAAACCAAAGAGGTCCAAGACTTAAGCAGACCCTTAGACAAGACTGCTTTAGTATCACCTGGCCGAGGGGGTGATGATGAAGTGGAAGAAATAATGGCAAGGAAGATGAACAGAAGCAAGATGAAGTAACACTACCTAGAGATGAGGCCGATCCCCTGAAGAAAAATAAGGTTTCTCCCAAGAAATCCTCTTCACGAAAGAAATCCAGAGCCACCTTGACCAAGATGCAGACTGTATTCACTGTTGATGATTTTGACTTCATCATAGCATCTCTAAACAACGCTTTGCTGGAAATTGTGGAGAAGCAAGAAGCTAAGCAAGAGGAAATGTATGATAGAATTGAGTTCAAACTTCGAGGGGTATAGCAGGCCCTTCAATCCACTTGTGTAGTATCCATTGTGCCCCTACCATCAGGAGAACCAAAGTTGGGAGATGAGCTAGCCCAACTCCACCAACTAGCAGATGTAGTCAAAGCTCACCTTTGACGAGCACAAGAAGAAATAGAACAAGCCACTCAGGCCTTGAAGCAAGTGAAAGGAGTACTCGTAGAATAGAGCTGAGTTGTAGAACAGGAGAAGGTTGCTCTCCAGGTAAGGTTTGACGAAGAGAAAGCACAGATACAACAAGAAAAATAATAGTTTCTCGTAGAGCAACTCAAAGTGAAAGAAGCAGTCAATAGAGCACTCCGCTCTGTGACAGGATTAGAACCACATGCAGAAGATCAAGTCACGCATAAAGTATAGAAGCTCGCAGAAGCTATCCAGTGGCTACATCAATGAATAGCATACCTAGAGCTCTGCATAGTACCCAGCACCCTGCAGGATGTGAGGGATCAAAGAGAAGCAATTGTTTGAAGCGTAATTGAACTAATAAAATCCCTCATCATGTATTGCAAGCAACTCAGTTATCACAGTTCCCATACCTATGAGAAACTCACTCAGAATCCATAACTGAAGGCACTGGAGTTGCAGTTCCAAGACACGAAGTATCAAGCAGAAATGATACAGGTGCAGTTGAAGACCCTATCAGTTGTGGAAAGAATGAAGTGATCCCAGGAGTAGCGCACTGTCGAGCAACAAGTCGACACTATTCAAAGCAGAGTCATGGAAGTGACTCAGAGGCTCCAACCTATATGGGATGAGTCTTACCAACTGTTCACAGAGATCGAAGGCCAAGGAGCGGTACTAGAGAAATTCGTCACTACAGCTGAAATGAACCTAGAGGGACCTGTCAATGAAGAATTCATACAAGATTTCATTGAATAGGAGGTCATGGAACAGCAACAAGTCGAAGCCACTCGAGCCAAGCTCAAGGATTTTGAGCAGAACTAGTCATATCAGAGTGACTCAGGACGAGTCATAGGTGAGTGTTGGGGGCTTGTTGGCCCTTGACCACATTTTGAGGATCCTTGGTCATGTTTAACCTATTTTTGGGACTTTGACAAGCTTTCGAAATCATATCGCAAGATGAAGCAGAGATCAAGGGATCTCGGCCCCCTTTAGGGCCCTTTTTGGGATTCGAGATTATGTAATGGGTATGGGAATGTCGTCCCATGGGTTTACCCATTCTTAGGCCTATTTTGTATGTATAAATAGATGTTAAGGCGATGTAGTGAGTAAGAATGGCTAAGTTCTAGAGTTGGATCTATGTGATCAAGAGTTGTAAGTGCTTTCTACATGTTATGGGAGACTTGCAGAGCTAAGTGCAAATCATTGTAAGAAACTATGGAAGGTCGTGTGCTTAGATATATTCGGGGAAGGAGGATATAGCGAGGTGCATCGATATCATGTCCTCTGTAGAGTAGGGTTTTTTAGGCTCTGTGCATGTAACTTATTTAAGAAGCTAATAAAGAAGACAAAGAGTTGGTGGATGTAGCCCAAGGGTGGGGGTGAACCACGTATATGTTGTGTTGCTCTGCTTTGCGTAATGTGTTGATGTGTTTATATGATAACTTGCTTAGTTATTTGATATAGATGAATGGTAGATAGATATGTTAATTCTCTATGCTTAATAGCATGGATGAATACTATATCTAGCCTATGTGGATGTGCTTAGTGCTTGAATATAGTAGATCTGGATGAATATTGAATTAGGGTTTAATTGTGCTGTAATCTAAGACTGGATATAGATGAATGTAACTATTGAGTGTTTTTTTAAGTGTTAGAATCACATATTTGTGTCCCAGCTAAGGTTGTAGACATCTGAGTCCTGCAACCACCCCTGCCTCTACCTCGGGTGAGACTTCATTTGATTTACAGGTGTTGTCGAAAGGGCCAGTAGTTAGGGTTTTGTTGGTGCATTGTTGTAGCATTGAACCCTAGGTCTACCCCTGTGCCAACAAATGGTTCTGTTTCCGGGACCTGAAACTACGATTGCTGGGAACTGAGGAAGAAGAATCTTTGTGCGAAGATCTGAAATGAAAAAGAGAAAAGCTCTGTGCGTAGATCTGTTGCCTGGGTGCACGGTATTCTACTTGATTTGTGAAACTTTGTGCTAAGAAGAAGGGTCAGATCTAAAGAAAAGAGGTAATATATAAAAGCTTTGTGCTCTAAGAAAGGTAAAAGTGAGATTGTTTTCTTAAAGAGGTAAGATCTGTAAGCTATGTGCTTTGTTAAAAGTAAGATAAGTGCAAATTTTTGTTTCTAAAATATGGATCTAGGTACGTTTGATAAAAAATTTCCTAGTTTGAAAACTAGGGCACTGATAGAAGAAAGAATATTTGATATGAGTAGATATGATAAGAATAGTGAAAGATATGTTATACCTATTCATAGAGAGAATATTTGGACTAACAAATGGATGCAGGACCCTAGAAAGAATTTTTTGCAGGTTAGCTGCCATGATCCTAGCGCGTAGTACAAGAGAGGTTGGGGATCATCTAAGAGAAAGAGAGGATTAACTCTTTGTTAGCGTTGCAGAAAACCAGGACATCTTGCTAAGAAATTCCCTGGAAGAAGACCTAGTTGTCTTTGTTGTAAAGCTACCGATCATGAAGTATTGGATTTCCCTAGAATGATTGCTAAGGTTGAAAAAATGAATATGAGACAAGAAGACCATGAGAAAGGTCAAGAAACTAATATTATGGCAGGACCCCATAAAGGATAAGAGAAAGTATTTTTATAGATTAAAGAAACCCTGAATGATCACCGACATATCATTTTATCAAAGATCTTCAAAGGAAAAGTGTGCATAGAAGAAAGAATAGGAGACTTTGACATTGACTATGTTCTGGATGAGGAAACACATGTAAATATTATGATAGAAAGAACTTGGGAAATTCTAGGAAATCCTGCTATGATTCCTTCATTGGGAGGAATAAGATTATTCAGAGGAAAACTGATAACCCTATGTGGAAAACTTATCCATATATCTATGAGTGCTCATGCAACTTCGACAGAGGAAGAATTTGAAGTTGTTAAATTTATTGAGAACAACACTCCATTTTCTATGTTATTAGGAAAACCTTGGATTGAAAGAGATCAGGCCAGAAGGAAAGAAGAAGAAATCCTAGAGGAGAAGAAGCAAGAGTTAAAATATTTCATGACTAGGAGGATCACACACTTGATTGAAGAACCGAGCGAAGCTATTTGAAAATAGAGACTTGGATGTCAAAGTTGCAAGAACACAAGAAAATTTGTAGAAGACTGAAGTACCTATCCTAGATAGAGAAGAAGTATTAACTTTGATTTCTAAGCAAGAATATCAACAGTGCGAAGTTACTCTGCCAAAAGAAGATAAGAATCAGAATGGAAAAAGAAATTCTGAGACGAAGCTCACCAAAAAGAAGGCTAGAAAACTAAGTAAGAAGAGAGCTAAGATCGAAAAGTTACAGAAAGTTCAAGAGGGAACTTCGCAGAAGGAAAATTTGCAAAATTGGAACTTCGTCGGGCTATCAGAACTTCGTCACATGGCACTTCGCCATGACGAAGAAATATAGTCGTTGGGAATAGTATAACCATTAGAGAGACGGCTTGAATAGGTAGAAAGCCATTTATGATCAAAGAGTTCGCCACTAGACCATTGGGACTACGCCATAACGAAAAAAAATGAGTTAATGAAGGCTTCTTCCCTGTTGAAAGAGATATGTTTCCAAGTATCTATTTATCCCATCGCACCACGCACTGAGAACACTTTTTCTAACTGTGAATCTGAGCCCGCAGATTAGTTTATTTCACATAGTGATCATTGCGTTATCACCATCTATCCCATTGCATTGACTAGTTACTCTTCGAACCTGAGATATTCAACCACGAGCATGATTGTCGGACAAGCTTAGCATTACAGAGAAAATTGTCAAAGAATTTCTCATTGACCTAATGAATAAAAGAGTAATGTCTGAAAGAGTAATGTATGCAAGTATTCAAGCATCATTGACGAGAGGAGTGCAAGCCTCTCCATCGACTGCTCGTGGAGCCGAACCATCCTGACCATCAGCGGAAACGAGAACCAAACACAGATATGACCTAGCAAATGCGAAGCTAATCCTGACCATATTGCTCGACATCCCACCTTTGGTCGGCACAGTGAGTCATGATAGTGTGCCAATATATTTCAAGTACACCATGGTTACTTCATACCTCCAAAAGGGGATACGCATAGTTCGAGCACAGTAGGACATGATCGCAGCATTGAAGTTCAATGACTTTGACCTCGAAGATCGCAAGAACTATAGCATTCTCACCCCGTACAAATACCTAACTAAGATGAAGGGGAAGAACTCAAAGATAATCCCCCATCCATGGACGATGAACTTCGTGCAGTCCACCTAGTTAAATGTAATGAAAATCCCACACTTTGGAAGGCACCAGGAAGTCAACATTTGTGTCAAGCTACTCCTTTCATGTTACCATGGAGGCTACTTATGGATAGACCGTTGTATCCCAATCGATCTGATGTTGATCCATAGGATCACTGGATTAAGTATGCAAGGACCTGATCCACAGAAGTTCTTTCTGGGAAAAGCCATAGATCTCACACTAGCACAGAATATCAAGGATACATACGGCGATGTTGAAAAGGGGGCGTGAGGCTACAAGGTAGCCTCCATAAAAAATGGCATAGTGTGCCTAGCCTACCAGTTGATAGCCAGAAAGATAGTAAGGAAGAATCGACCCATGCAGGTCACAAGCTTTGTCGTTGACCTTCCATGGAAGTGCGTGGAAGGTCTACAGATGAACTAGGCAAAGTACCTAGTTAATCAGCTAGAACTAGACTACCGCGAAGCACAGGATCAGGGCTACAAGTTTCACTTTAGCTGGCTCTTGATCCTAATCGCCTTTGTTGCCTGGGAGATGCTGAAAGGTGCGAACTTCTTGGATACTGAGCCATTCAAGATGCTTGTTACGAAGTTCACCACACTCTGGTACTCAAGTGATATGAACAAACAGTGGCAATCGAATGTTGTTTTTCATACATATTACCTTCAGCTAAAGAGAGCCATCGAAGTTGAACCTCACATGACTTCGAACACCCTACAAAGGTTTTGACCCCTAATGAAGTTCTGCGCAGATCGACACTTCATCTACATTACAATGCAAGTCGATGAACATAAGGAGTAACTTCAGACGTACTATAAACTCACAGAAGAGGACCTTGAGGAGATCACTAAGGACTGGTCAGCAGGCCTCCTTATTCCCACAGACCATGCAGAGATGTCCGACCCTGATAGCCTAGAGACCACGCACAAAGAACATGATACACCAGGACACAGCAGAAGGAAGAAAACCGAAGAGGCTAAATACTTAAGCATCCCCTCAGGCAAGATTGCCTCAATATCACCTGACCAAGGGGGTGATGACGAAGTAATAAATGGCAAGGAAGATGAACATAATCAAGGCAAAGTAACACCGCCTAAAAATGAGGTCAATCCTCTGAAGAAAAGGAAGGTTTCTCCCAAGAAACCCTCTTCATAGAAGAAATCTAGAGCCACCTTGACCAAGATGCAGACTGTAGTCACTGCTGATGATTTTGACTTCATCATAGCAGTTAAACGATGCTTCACTGGAAATCATGGAGAAGAAAGAAGCTAATCAGGAGGAAATGTATGATAGAATTGAGGTCGAAATCTGAGGGGTACAGCAGGCCCTTCAGTCCA
>JZKD02S2271705.1:23647-35461 GCA_000966675.3 Picea glauca
GCTTTGTCGTTGACCTTCCATGGAAGTGCGTGGAAGGTCTACAGATGAACTAGGCAAAGTACCTAGTTAATCAGCTAGAACTAGACTACCGCGAAGCACAGGATCAGGGCTACAAGTTTCACTTTAGCTGGCTCTTGATCCTAATCGCCTTTGTTGCCTGGGAGATGCTGAAAGGTGCGAACTTCTTGGATACTGAGCCATTCAAGATGCTTGTTACGAAGTTCACCACACTCTGGTACTCAAGTGATATGAACAAACAGTGGCAATCGAATGTTGTTTTTCATACATATTACCTTCAGCTAAAGAGAGCCATCGAAGTTGAACCTCACATGACTTCGAACACCCTACAAAGGTTTTGACCCCTAATGAAGTTCTGCGCAGATCGACACTTCATCTACATTACAATGCAAGTCGATGAACATAAGGAGTAACTTCAGACGTACTATAAACTCACAGAAGAGGACCTTGAGGAGATCACTAAGGACTGGTCAGCAGGCCTCCTTATTCCCACAGACCATGCAGAGATGTCCGACCCTGATAGCCTAGAGACCACGCACAAAGAACATGATACACCAGGACACAGCAGAAGGAAGAAAACCGAAGAGGCTAAATACTTAAGCATCCCCTCAGGCAAGATTGCCTCAATATCACCTGACCAAGGGGGTGATGACGAAGTAATAAATGGCAAGGAAGATGAACATAATCAAGGCAAAGTAACACCGCCTAAAAATGAGGTCAATCCTCTGAAGAAAAGGAAGGTTTCTCCCAAGAAACCCTCTTCATAGAAGAAATCTAGAGCCACCTTGACCAAGATGCAGACTGTAGTCACTGCTGATGATTTTGACTTCATCATAGCAGTTAAACGATGCTTCACTGGAAATCATGGAGAAGAAAGAAGCTAATCAGGAGGAAATGTATGATAGAATTGAGGTCGAAATCTGAGGGGTACAGCAGGCCCTTCAGTCCAATCATGTAGTATCCACTGTGCCCCTACCATTAGGAGAAATAAAGTTGGGAGATAAGCCATCCCAAATCCGCCAACTAGCAGATGCAACCAAAGCTCACCTTCAACAAGCATAAGAAGAAATAGAACAATCCACCTAGGCCTTACAACAAGTGCAAGGAGTACTTTTATAACAGCGTCGCGTTGTAGAACAGGAGAAGGTTTCTCTCCAGGCAAGGTTTGATGAAGAGAAAGCATAGATACAACAAGAAAAAGAATAATTGCTCGCAAAGCAACTCGAAGTGAAAGAAGAAGTCAACAGAGAACTCCGCTCTATGACAAGATTAGAACCACAACTAGAAGATCGAGTCACGCATCAAGTAGAGCAGCTCACAGAAGATATCCAGTAGCTACAGCAACGAATAGCAGACCTAGAGCTCTGCACAGTGCCCAACACCCTGCAAGATGTGAGGGATCAAAGAGAAGCAACTGCTCAAAGTGCAGTTGAGCGAATAAAATCCCTCGCCATGGAATGCAAGAAACTTAGTGATCGCAGTGCCCAAACCTATGAGCAACTCACTGAGAATCCAGAACTAAAGGCACTGTAGTCGCAACTCCAAGAGGTGAAGTATCAAGAAGAAACGATAAAGGTGCAGTTGAAGCCCCTGTCAGCTGTGGAAAGAATGAAGCAATCCCAGGAGCAACACACTGCCCAGCAGTAGGTCCACACTATTTAGAGCATAGTCATGGAAGTGACTCAAAGGCTCCAACCTATACAGGATGAGGCTTACCAACTTTTCACAGAGATCGAAGGCCGAGGAGCAGTATTGGAGCAAGTCATCACTGCAGCTGAACAACACCTAGAGTGACCTGTCAACGAAGTAGTCATACAAGAGTTCACTAAATAGGAGGTTGTGGCACAGCAACAAGTCAAATCTGCTCGAGCCAAGCTTGAGGCTTTTGAAGAAGAACTAGTCAGATCAGAGTGACTCGGGACAATTCATAGGTGAGTGTTGGGGTCCTGTTGGCCCTTGACCAAGTTTTGAGGATCCTTGGTCATGTTTGACCTATTTTTGGGACTTCGACAGGTTGTCAAATGTGGATCGCAAGATGAAGCAGATATCACGGGATCTCGGCCCCTTTTAGGGCCCTTTTTTGGATTCGAGATTATGTAATGGATATGGGAATGTCGTCCCATGGGTTTACCCATGATTAGGCATGTTTTGTATGTATAAATAGATGCTAAGGTGATGTAGTGAGTACGAATGGCTAAGTGCTAGAGTTGGATCTATGTGATCAAGAGTTGTAAGTGCTTTGTGCATGTTATGGGAGACTTGCAGAGCTAAGTGCAAGTCATTGTAAGAAACTATGGAAGGTTGCGTGCTTATATCTACTCGGGGAAGGAGGATCTAGCGAGGTGCGCAAATATCCTATCCTCTATGGAGTAGGGTTTTTCAAGCTCTGTGCATGTAACTGATTGAAGAAGATAATAAATAAGGCAAAGAGTTGGTGGACGTAGCCCCAGGGTGGGGGTGAACCACATATATAATTATTGTTATACTTTTTGAAATGTGTTGATGTGTTTATATGATAACTTTATTAGTGCTTTGATATAGATGAATGGTAGATAGATATGTTAATGCTTTGTGCTTAATAGTATGGATGAATACTAGATCTGACCTATGTGGATGTGCTTAGTTCTTGAATATAGTAGATCTGGATGAATACTGTGATGCTCTATAATTAGGGTTTAACTTCATTGTAATATAAGATTGGATATAGATGAATGTAACTCCTGAGTTCTCTATTAAGTGTTAGAATCACATATCTATATCCCAGCTAAGGTTGTAGACATCTAAGTCCTACAACCATCCCTACCTCTACCTCGGGTGAGACTTCATCTGCTTTGCAAGTGTTTCCGAAAGGGTTTGTAGTTAGGGTTTTGTTGGTGCCTTGTTGTAGCTTTGAACCCTGGGTATGCCCCTATGCCAACACCTCCTAGATAGGGAGGTATTGAAATCAATGGTCTTGAGCACAAACATACCATTCAACCAGTAGAATCTTCATAGCCACACAGGCTATATCATGATTAAATCATGAGCACCATCATCACTGTCAATATCATCTGATAGTATCAACTTCATCATCTCTCAAAACCATTCTCCATATGAGTAATCATGCATGATGTTGAATAAGTCACTCACTCCATAGAGTGATACAATAACTATTCTTCTAATCCGGACATATGTCCTAGAAGAATAATTGTTCCAACATATGCTGGAAGCCATGCCATGGTATATAATGATTATTCTTCTAATCCGAACATATGTCCTAGAATAATAACTATCTTGGACCATTTTCCTCCTAGAGAATATATGTCCACTAGCACACTGACTATCCATCTAGATGGTAATCATTTCAAACACTATTGATAGTCTTCATGGAAATCAGAACAATGACATTCAATAGAACAAAACTATGTCTATCCATAGTAGTACACAACTCCTATCCAGTGGTACACAACCACACCAAATACCACACAACTATTTAATCAGTGACACATAGTCACAACCAGTGGAACACATCCACCACAGTGGCATACAGCTATTGTCCAGAGACATACAGTATCCATAGTAATCATATCATCTGATATCAACCTACATAACAATATCATGATACAAACTGAGTCATCTAGGCTATTCTTCCACTCACATCTGTGAGATATGGAAGAGCATCTACCCGTAGGAGGTAAAACATCAACCATGGGCTATCTAGACTATTCTTCTCAATCATAGAAGAACAATTGTTCTTGATTTTTGAGCCTAGACCATTCACCTAACTGGGTCATTCCTCTAGCATTAATCATAGTGCAACCTGGAGAGAATGATTCTACCCTAGGGAATGCTTGTCCCTGATTGCTGAACTTGAACCATTCACATAACTGGGCCATTCCTCCAACACTAATCATAGTGCAACCTGGATAGAATGAGTTTTCCCTAGGGAATGACTGTCTGGACCATTTCCTAATGGAAATGACTATCCTGCACCAACCTCCAAAACATACCATTCTTCGAAACTGCTCACAAATGTGAACTTCGAAAGAATGACTGCCCAGCGAGGTGGGCCATTCTACTTGACCACTACTCAGAGTGACTACAAAGAAGAATGATTGTCCTAGAACATTCCCCCACACTGGACACAAGGGGAATCGATGTTTATGGTACATCAACAATATATATGACCATTTTCATTACAAAAAGGATTGTCCGATCTGGACCATTTTTCGACCTGGAAAATTCCTATCCATCAAAAATCTCACAACACTTTCCGAACTGGAAAGGAATTTATGATCCTGGACCATTATTCAAACTGAAAAATGACTGTCAATAAATCAATAACATATCAATGCCCCCTACCAACCTAGGAGTAATCTCTTCCTTTTTCAATAAGGAATTTGTCTCCAAGATCCCCAACTTGTTTCTTGAGCACGCAAACTTTTCATCTTAGACAGAGGCTTTACCAGAATATATGTTATATTCTCATCTGTGGAGATATATTGGAGAAACCCTTCTATTTTTTGTACTTTATCACAGAGAATATAATGCTTGATATCAATGTATGTTGGTCTGTCATGGAACATTGGTTTTCTCTGAAGGATTGATATAACTCTGATCATTACAATATATCATGGTCAAATTCAACACTTATGTTTCCTTCTAGCTCATGACATTGTGGCAAGGATCAAACTGAGACATATCCAAGTAGCACTTCTTCTATCATCATGAGATTTTTCCATGGATTAGAAATCCATCATCCCATACTTCTAAGTAACTATTTTGATACATTATATCTATCATAGAAAGTTTTCACCAAGCTTATATTGTATATGAGATACTCTGCATCAAGTTGTTTCAATCCATACAAGGTCTTCTTATATCTACATACATGTATCTCTTTCTGGTATAAGCTTCTTCCTCACTTTATTTATTGGGAAGAACAATATTTTACATGTAAATTCCAATCCATGGATACTACAAGAGGTATATCTGGCACAAGTTGTTGTCATAGTATTCTCCCTCCTTCTGGAAGAACCTATGAATCTTGCAATTCTTCCATTCACAAGTCTTTTTCACATTTTCTTACATACATTGTTCTTTGTCATAACTTCCATTTCTTATGCTCGATTGCTTCTAGTGGGTTCAAACCAAGACGATATTCTTTGTGATTCTCGGTATAATAATTGGTTGTTCTGGCTTTTCTTTCTTTCTTGGAATCTTCACGTTCCTCCTCATGTTTCTCTTTATCTCTTGGGTCCATGGAGTCTTCTAGAGATTCCATTCCCTAAAGATTCCAACTTCTTCCTTTCATCATGGGATCATGGATGTAGATGGAAAACCAAGGATACTTTAAGGCTTCTTTTCGAAGAATACTTCTTCTGAACACGTGTTGCTTATCATGGATGATACTTTCAATAGGAACATGGACATATACTTCATAATCCTCAATGGATCATATCATTTAGGATTACATCCCTCCTAATCCTTGATTCATGCATGAATGCATGCTCTTCTTTTGGAATTATGTAATCAACTCCCTCCAACTAAGAGAGTCCATGCTTCCATCTACATCCTTATTTCCTTCCACAAAGTGTCACAAGTCCTTTTCTAATTTCCTCTTGATTTTTGACTTCTTTCTTTTTTGACTTCTTCTAGGTCTCTTCAAGTTTGATTATGATTTCGGCTTATCTAGCAGTTGTTACTTATATAATAGCATCCACATAAATTGTTACCAAGGATTGTCAATATACTTCATCTTTTCATGTGTATTGTTTGACTTGTAGTCATCATGATATCAATCCTTATCTTGTTATTATTCCATAGGTATTGTTTCACTTTAACATCTTATCTTCTAAGAAATAGATCTGCATGATATGTACAGAAACTATGTAAACATTGTATGTACAAGAACTTTGAAGAATATTGTTACCTTGACTTAGAAGAATAAATCTGCTTCATCTTGTTTGACATTATTTGAGGGTTCCTTTTCTTCGGCAATTGTTGCTTTGTGTGTTTCCTTCCTTTTCTTTAAATAGGGACAGTGATTCTTGTAGCGACCATATTTTTGACTGTTGAAGCATTGTATTTTTGACATATCCTTCTCTTGATTTGGTTTCTTCCTTGAGTCAAACTTCTTCTTATTCCTGAATTTCTTGAACTTTTTTGTGTAGGCTTGATCATCATCTTTCCTTTTGAATTTATCTTTTGTGTTAATCCTTGATTCTTCTTGTGCACAACAAGTCCAAAGTTCTTCAAATGTGGGATACTCCTTTCTTGTGTTCATGCTGGAGGCAAATGCATCCCATGTATTGGGAAGGCCATTAAGTACTATATTTGCTAGTTCCTTATCTGAAATGTTTTCTCCAATAGCTTGTAGTTTATCTCTTAACTGAGATATTCTCACAAGGTATGATGTTATGTTGTCATTATCATTCATTTTCATGTCACGGAACTCATTCTTCAGACTCGTTACTTGTCCAATGTTTCTGGCTGAGAAGAGATTAGTTAGGGAAACGTACATCTTCTTAGATGAGTCAAGATGAGAGATGTAGGGTATCAAGTAGTCTTTTACAGAACCCACTATGATACTCATGGCATTGATGTCATTGTTCTTGAAATTCTCCATAATTGCAACATTCTGAGGTTCCTTCTCTTTTCCTTCTTCAAACTATGGTTCCACGATATTTCCTTTCATGATATCCAATACTTTATTCTTGTCAAGGATGAGGTGAATCCTTGTATTCCATGCTCTCAATTTAGAATCCCCTTCTAACTTGTTTTATGACTTCATAGAATAAGCCATGACTGCTTTGACTTGGTCAACCTTTGACTTTGACCAAAAAATAAAACTTGATGTCTTAGCTTGTTGAGAGTACCAAGGGGTGCGCTAGGTTAGGGCGCACTAGGCTATCCATAAATTAGGTCAATCTCTTCACTTAAGGTGCCTTGACAAGAGGGTTAGGGTTTCGGTGCTAGAGAAAAAACTTTGACTGCAACTGTAACTGTAACTAAGAAAAATCCTCCCAATCTATATTCCAGTGGTTAGGCTATCTGAAGATAGTGTGGTCCCATAACATGTTAGTAAAGTAGGTGTTCTTGTTTAACCATATAAAATATAGCAATATTTTCACCCAACCATAGGCTGAAGCCACCCTAGAACACCTTAACCTTGACAGAGAATAATTCTGGAAGCAAACCCTAGGCCTAATAGCCAATCATTGTCGCATACCTCTCTCCAGATCTAGCGCACAAGGAATAAATTTCAAACTATAACCAAGGGAAATTCCAAGCCTAAAAGAAAAAATACAAGTTGCGGTAGTTGCAGCTGCAACTACTCTCCATACTTGCGCACTTACTAAATTTTTGTAGTGCGTACTAGATTTCTGCAGTTGCGAGTTGTGTGTGTACAAATGAGCTCTGGCATCCTGTATTTATACTTCTCTTTCTTATCTGTCTGGGATGACTTATCTTTCTTGAGGCTAAAGACTCAACATTAAATTATTTTCTTTAGCCGACTTGTCTTCTGGGTTATATCCAATGCTTTAGGGTTTCTTCTTTCTTCCCAGAATATTCTATTCTTGTCAGGGTTACACGTGGAGGTTTAATACCTCCCACAGCTACCATCATATCAACACCTCCAATCCAATCTTGTTGACTATATTTGTTTCTATGATATTATCCTATGAACCGTAGTTGAATAGAGCATCTAACATAGTATTCTTGACCTGAATATTGATGTGGAAGAGATTGGTCATTGTCTTCTCTTCCCAATGATGAAGGCTACTCAGATTCACCTCTTTCTGCACATATGTGTAGACAATATTTTCATCCACATATGAGATAATAGATTTTATACCTGATCATAGATTTTAAGCTTCTTATTTTCTTAATAGAATATGAACATGAATTTCTCCTCCATTAAGTTGTATGTGGTTATTATGGTTCTTACATAGATTTAATATTTTGATGTTCTCATGTTATATTATTAGATCTGTTATTAATTCATACATATTATATTTGATCTTGTGAGAGGTATTCATTTGTATTTACATGTGTGCAGATCTGCATTCATGAAAGCAAAGGCCATCTTTGAAAGAGTGAACAACCAAGGAGCATGCAGGGACAACCGTTGAGTTACTAAGTAGGCTTCTTATTCCATTATCTCATAGATTTATTCATGTGTGATTCAGATCTAGGAAAATCTATTGTTTGTATCTATATTTAGTATTAGGTCTAGGAAGAGCCTAAGGGAGGTAACTCATGCAGGGTACAATTATCCTACAATATACTAACAAATCCACTGGGGAAATAATTATTGTGTATCTAGTTTCTTCCTCAGCTTCTTTAAATATATTTTTTCAAGATCCTTGCATGTTTAAGCCCCATTTTTGTTTTTGTTGTGCCAACAAGTCTTTTTCAAGTCTATTTGAAATTTTGCAATCCCAAGTCTAATAGATCTTCCTTAGATCCATTAACTTTTGCATTTGTATGATCGTGGTTGCGAGTTTCCTATGAATATAGAGTGACCCCATCTATTTTGGTCTTGTTTTTCTCCATTACTGCATGCGACTACCCAAAAAACCACATTGTGCAGTGTGACCAGTTCTTGTGGTCATAGGTTTCTCACATACAACTAGTGATCAGTCGTTCTGTATTTATTGACAAGACGCGACCATGCACTAAAAGGCTATTTTTTGAAGGGGCATCCTTCAAATCTATCCCATATCTATTTTTTGTTTTTTCTTATAGCCTTATAGATATTTCTGAGATCTGTTCCAGCAGTCATTGCTACAACCTTTTTTTCAATTCATTTGAAAAAAAAAATCGTCTGTGTGCCATTTGTTTGATTGATTCAAAGCACTTCTCATTTTTGTGGGTACGGTTTGGATTCTCTACCCTTTTTCCCTCGGGATTTTAGTGCTGGTGGTACCTCTATAAGAGAGTCCATTTTCTTTTAAAGATATTTTTGGTGTTCCTTCATATTTTCTTCTATTGTTTTAAACAAAGAAAACTCTCTTGATTTTCCATCTCATGTACGGGTCTACTTGGAATTTTTTCATTTGTAATACATTGCTTTCAGATTGTTCATAATCTTTCTAATATATTATTTCCCATCCTTTTTTATTTGTGTGATACAAACATTGTGGTTTTTTTTTATTGGCATAATCTTTCAAAACAAAAACAAAAAACACAAAAAAAATATTTTAAAGAGATTTGCATTGCATTTTAGAATAATTTGGTTAACATTCTTTGGTTCACTAGTGGAATTGAGATTTACATTGTCGAAAACATTTTAAGGAAAAATTATGCATTTCATTAAGGAATTTTGTTCACATTGGTGCACGTATTTCATTGAAAAAGAAAAAGCTATCTCCCCTACCCTTAAGTAGTTTTGCATCGAAAGAAAAAATTTTGTTTTTGCATATAGATTTATTTTGGGATTGGTCTTCAAAACACCATCAAGTCTTTCATTATGTCCCCTTTGAGTAAAAAATAACAATTTAAAATCAAGTGCAATTAAAATCAATTAGAACATTTTTGTCTGACAACAAACCAACAATAACTTAGAATATAGGGCCTTGGAATATGTTTGGAGAATTAATTCTCCAAGGCCACCAAATGAGACTAGGACAATTAATGAGAAAAAATACATTAGTAACAAAATCGATTATGGGAAAGCTCGCCTCACATGCGAGTTAATCACTAGGTCAAGCCAAGTAAGTGGCTAAGATATCCCCTCTCCATTTGCTTGGTGGGACTACTTCATGTATTATGGGTTTTGAGACGTGGATGTCCCTAGAGTAAATCCAATTTTCTTGAAATTTTGGTTGCCAGGACTTGACCTGGTATTCCCCACCCACACGATAGTATTGACTGACGATTGTTCCACCTGGATGCACTTATTTTGAAATAGTAACCTTATTGGCTTGTCGTAGGTAGCTACACATATGACTACAAGGGGGAATCCTTGTGGTACATGGGGAAGATGTTGAATCTCCACTTCAATGAACCAAGGAGGGTATTTTCCTATGGGATCTTACTTGCACCTTGGGGGAATGTTGTGTGATGATTATCGTGAATGTTTCTCGTATATTCACTAACAGTTTAACATCTCATATTCAGAAGACCCTTAGACCCACTGGTTTAATTTATTGGTATCTCTGTTTTGGCTAAGTGTGTGCTCTATGCATTGGTTTCATAGTTGGCCATAGGATTGTTTTCTTGATTTATTTAAATATTTTTTATTATCCATCATGGCTGACTTACCATGTCATCATTCTAGAAGAATTGTCAGGTTTGGTCCAAAAATATCCTATCAAGATGAACGAATCGTTTTCCGACGATCGATCACTCGTCCTCATCTTCAACCTGAGTTAGAATGTCCCCCTCTTTTGTGAGAAATATACCCTATAATTATTCTCGAACTATCATGGGATTATCCATACCCAACTACGAATACCTCTTACCATTTTTCAAACAATGTATGAGTTCAACATTCGAATACACCAATACTATCGACGTGGAAGATCCCATAATAAGAGATGAACCATCTGGAGCTATAACCATAAGAGAAGGTCACCTTAAACCTGCTTACACCTCTCCTCTACCCGACTATTTCCCCCACGTCGTAGGAAAACAATATTATCTTGATAGTGACCCTTTTTCATTATTAAATACACCCATGTCAAGTGGCAACACTGCCTCTACCACTCCAATTTCTACTCCCACAACGTCTAGCACGCCAAGTGGTATCCCAGTAAATCCACTTATGTCATCAACTAGTGGACTTGGAACTCCACTTATATCATCACTTAATGGAGTAGGAAACCCAATTTTATCATCAATGGGTGGATTTGGAACCCCAGTTGTATTATCAGCCACCAAAGCAAGAAATCCACTTGTTACACCACCTCAAACACCATTTTCTCTTTGGAGTCATATTATATTCCATCCAGTTTCATCCAATGCCTATCATAGTGTTCGTCAAACCCCTTCCTCTGGTTCACAATCCAAAATAGGAAAAAACTTTGCAGCTAATACAGGGAGTGGTTTTTTCTTCTCTTTGGGTAAGCCACCAACTGGTCAAAATGCACCTAGTATCAGCTTCCCATTTGGATGGAATTGGAATAATGGAATAAGTGATAATAAAATTAGTAGAAATCCCTTCCCCGGGGGTAGAAATTCCCTTGGGTTACTCCCTTCCTAGGGGGAAGCAGCATCCCTTGGGGTACTCCCAATGCTGGGGGAAACAATACCCCTGGAATCCCTCCCTTCCTTGGAAGCAACAATCCCCCTATTATAGGAAACCCCCCACTACATGGGAACAGTAATTCCCCCAATAACGTACCCCTTCTAGGGAACATTGACATCCCTAGAAATGTTCCTTTGCTTGGGGGAACCAATACTCCAAATAATCCTCAACAAGTGGGTGCTTATATGCCAATGGTAAATTCTTACCATAGAGTCAGTTATATACCTATAGGAAATCGTTATCAAGGGGGTTATTTTTCCACCTTTAGTCAGTATATGGGAGGGCCATACTTTCAGTCTCAACATGCCATTACCTTCAGACCATAATTTGTTTGTGAACACTCAGTTTCCATTTTGGCTACTCTAAAATTACCCAATTTATCTACACTCATGAATGATCCCATAGTGAAAAATCCCACTTGATCGATCATTCCAGTCAAAATTCCAGCAGACATTCCAAAATTCGATGGCAAGATGGGAGAAGATCCCACCACACACATTATGACTTATCACTTGTGGTGTGTCTCCAAATCTTTGTTAGATGATATCATTCATTTACGTCTT
>JZKD02S2271716.1:0-13643 GCA_000966675.3 Picea glauca
CTCAGTTATTTTCCCTTTTCTCTATACTCCTTTCATTTTGTACTCTTTTACCTCTATTCCTAATATATCGAATTCTATTTCTTCTCTTCTCTTTCTATGTATTCTTTTCTTCACATTTTATCATGGTATCAGAGCTTCAACAGTAAGCCTCTTCACACAGTCTGGAGAGCAACCCGATCCTCAACAGTGCAGGGCTTACACTATTCATGAGAGCATACGACATGAGTTTCTTCACAAGGCTTGGAGAGAAGTCCGCCATCCACTCAAAAGATCATCGCAAAAAGGTCACACAAGGAAGAAAAGTGTTATACGCTCAAAATATTGAGGGAGAAGAAAAAATGGAAGGAGAAGGTGTAAAGAATCATGAACATTTACATATTCATCAAAGATTCATGAAAAAGAGTTGCATGAGGTAGAAACATTTAAAGAATTCAAAGAAATTTGTTTAATTTCGTGAAATATTGCTGCAGAAGGAAGAAACATATAAAGATTTCATTAAATTCTTTCAAATTCGTGAAAGATTCTTGTAGAGGGCAGAAAGATTTAAAGAATTCGTGAAAGTATTTCAAATTCGTGAAAGATTCATGAATTTCCTGCTTCAGGAGAAACTCTTTGAAAGAATAGAAAAGAACACACTAAATAAGAAAAGGAAAAAAACACAGTCGTAAGATTGGTTCTGCTAATAGATCTGAGACATTAATCAAGTTCAGAAAGGACGAGGAGTGCGCTGAAGAGGCAAAAGATTTTCATACATTTAGATTTAGCCCAAAGGACCGATAGTCATTGGATCCAGGAGAAAGTGTAAGAGGTTTATTCCATTGGAGCGCACAAGAGAAAAGCTGACTTGAGAAGTCACGAAATCATTGGGACCATCCATCAAGAAGGACACATGGCGAGATCTCGACATTTCACTGACTCGCAGGGAGTAAAGGTCAGAGAACACTGCCGTGAGAGTTCACGAATCATGAAATCACGACTCTATCTAATCTGTTGGACTGAGAAAGATCATGCGTCGTCGATTTGATGCTATCGCGAAATCGAGAATCGGGAGTTGGACGAGTAGAGGAGACTGCACTCCATACCACGATACGCGAAATCCTGAAATCACAAAATCACTACAACCGTTGGATCTAGAGTGACAGGTGGCGAATATCCGGAAGCCATCGACATATTTTTTGGCACTGGCAGAACATAGGTGAAGACTGGGAAATAAAATTTCATGAGAGAATCAGGACCATCCTTCCTAGAGGACAGGTGGCAGCAAATCCAAGAACCATCAAAATTTCCACATTTCAGAGTTCGAGGTTTGGAGAACATCATGACGAGATTTCAAGAGTCATGAAATACTGATTCATGAAATCCCGAAAGGGTCAGATCATAAGAGGATCTAGACCGTCGATGCAAGCGCCATATTAATTTCGGCTACCGGGAAA
Source organism: Picea glauca (assembly GCA_000966675.3). Lineage (NCBI taxonomy): Eukaryota > Viridiplantae > Streptophyta > Pinopsida > Pinales > Pinaceae > Picea > Picea glauca. The sequence goes on from JZKD02S2271716.1 coordinate 1,434, forward strand.
TTAGAGGTGAGAGCCTCATGAACTCGCGATACGAGAAATTATGAAATAATCTGAGTCATTGATCTCAAATCAATGAGGATCGTTGATCCTTGAAGCTAATTTGACATTTTCGGTAATTCGGAGATCGGGGAATCGAGGAGTCAGAGGAGCTCGATATGAGGGTTCGCGAAGTTGCGAAATCCAAAATCCTGAATCATGAAGTTCTGAAGTCACTGGAAGAAATTAGAAGACCTGGTTTTAACACAGGAAACGGGTAAACACGAAATTTTCCAACGATTTTTTTTTCTGTTTTGTTAAAATTCTTTAAAGATGACCATGTCTAGCAATTTAGGACCAACTCAAGGTCCAATTCTTCTTGGAAAGAACTATGAGTTTTNTTTCTTCTCTTCTCTTTCTATGTATTCTTTTCTTCACATTTTATCATGGTATCAGAGCTTCAACAGTAAGCCTCTTCACACAGTCTGGAGAGCAACCCGATCCTCAACAGTGCAGAGCTTACACTATTCATGAGAGCATAGGACGTGAGTTTCTTCACAAGGCTTGGAGAGAAGTCCGCCATCCACTCAAAAGATCATCGCAGAAAGGTCACACAAGTAAGAAAAGTGTTATACGCTCAAAATATTGAGGGAGAAGAAAACATGGAAGGAGAAGGTGTAAAGAATCATGAACATTTACATATTCATCAAAGATTCATGAAAAAGAGTTGCATGAGGTAGAAACATTTAAAGAATTCAAAGAAATTTGTTTAATTTCGTGAAATATTGCTGCATAAGGAAGAAACATATAAAGATTTCATTAAATTCTTTCAAATTCGTGAAAGATTCTTGTAGAGGGCAGAAAGATTTAAAGAATTCATGAAAGTATTTCAAATTCATGAAAGATTCACGAATTTCCTGCTTCAGGAGAAACTCTTTGAAAGAATAGCAAAGAACACACTAAATAAGAAAAGGAAGCGAACACAGTCGTAAGATTGGTTCTGCTAATAGATCTGAGGCATTAATCGAGTTCAGAAAGGACGAGGACTGTGCAGAAGAGGCAAAAGATTTTCATCCATTTAGATTTAGCCCAAAGGACCGATAGTCATTGGATCTGGGAGAAAGTGTAAGAGGTTTAGTCCATTGGAGCGCACAAGAGAAAAGCTGACTTGATAAGTCACTAAATCGTTGAGACCATCCATCAAGAAGGACACGTGGCGAGATCTCGACATTTCACTGACTCGCAAGGAGTAAAGGTCAGAGAACACTGCCGTGAGAGTTCACGAATCATGAAATCACGACTCTATCTAATCTGTTGAATTGAGAAAGATCATGCGTCGTCGATTTGACGCTATTGCGAAATCGGGAATCGGGAGTTGGACGAGTAGAGGAGACCGCACTCCATACCACGATATGCGAAATCCTGAAATCACGAAATCACTTCAACCATTGGATCTAGAGTGACAGGTGGCGAATATCCGGAAGCCATCGACATATTTTTTGGCACTGGTAGAACATAGGTGAAGACTGGGAAATAAAATTTCATGAGAGAATCAGGACCATCCTTTCTAGAGGACAAGTGGCAGCAGATCCAAGAACCATCAAAATTTCCGCATTTCAGAGTTCAAGGTTTGGAGAACATCATGACGAGATTTCAAGAGTCATGAAATACTGATTCACGAAATCCCGAAAGGATATGTACCGTCAGATCATAAGAGGATATAGACCGTCGATGCAAGCGCCATCGCAATTTCGGCTACCGGGAAATTAGAGGTGAGAGCCTCATGAAATCTGAGTCATTGATCTCAAATCAATGAGGATCGTTGATCCTTGAAGCTAATTCGGCATTTTGGGTAATTCGGAGATCAAGGAATCGAGGAGTCAGAGGAGCTCAATATGAGGGTTCGCGAAGTTGCGAAATCCGAAATCCTGAATCATGAAGTTCTGAAGTCACTGGAAGAAATTAGAAGACCTGGTTTTAACATAGGAAACAGGTAAACATGAAATTTTCCAACGATTTTTTTTTCTGTTTTGTTAAAATTCTTTAAAGATGACCATGTCTAGCAATTTAGGACCAACTCAAGGTCCAATTCTTCTTGGAAAGAACTATGAGTTTTGTTCTATTGGAATGAAATATTTCTTGCAAGCACAAGAGTGCTGGGATGCAGTGGATCTTGGATATGTGGAACTAGATCTAGCAGGCCTTTCCACCATGACAAACCAACGGAGAACTGCTCAGGAAACTTAGAGAAACCGAGAGAATAAATCCAAATTCTCGATTCAAAATTCAATGGATGACTCAAGTTTCTCAAAAACTCACAGGCGCTAGTACTTCAAAACAGGCCTGGGACATCCTTAAATCATCCTACCAAGGAAATGACAAGGTCGAAATAGTCAAACTACAGACCTTGAGGATGCAATTCGAGACTTTAAGAATGACAAAGTCTGGAAATGTGGATGAGTTTATGACCAGAGTCATGGGAATCATGAACCAGATCAGATTGACTAGTGAAGCCATCACTGATCAATGCATTGGTGAGAATGTCCTTAGAAGTTGACCAAAGAAATTCGAAATGGTTGTTACAGAAATCCTTGAATCCAAGGATCTGTCACGTTTTTCAACAGATGAACTAATTGGTTCCCTAGTGACACATGAGACCAGACTGCATCTCATAGATGAGTCAATCCCCAATGCCTTCAAAACTCAATTCTCCTTCACCAGAGGGAGAGGCAGAGGAAGAGGCATAGGTCACCAAGGATGAGGGAGTACTACAAGTAACCAACAATCAAGTGGAGGTAATAGACAACAACACCAAAATCAGACTTTCCAGCCTCAAAGAGGAAGAGGGAGAAGATCAAATGACAAATCAAGCATACAATGCTATTACTGCAAAAAGTATGGGCACTATGAATCTGAATGTAGGAAGAAGCAGGAAAATCATCTTTCAGGCAGAGCACATGTGTCAAATCATATGGGAGAAATCTCAAGAGGTATGTTTCTCTCATGCCACAAGACTGAAGAACAACCTAAATATCTCTAGTTGTTGGACAGTGGTTGCAACAATCACATGATAGGTAACAAATATTTACTTTCATGCATTGATTCTTCAATTTCATCTGATATTACACTTGGAAATGATTCCTTAGTCAAAGTTCAAGGAAAATGAACTGTACCTATTCTTACTAAACAAAATGTAAAGAATGACATAAACAATGTTTATCATGTTCCAGATCTGAAACATAATCTTCTAAGTGTAGGACAACTCATTAAACATGGCTATAAGGTACTTTTTGAGGGATCATCTTGCAGGATATATGATAAAACCCCCAACAGAAAATTGATTTCTGAAATCCACATGACTCAGAATAGGATGTTTCCCCTGACCCTCAGAATTGCAAATCTGATCCAAACATATGCACAAAGTCCATCCACCCCTAATGAAACTATGGTTTGGCATACAAGATTTGGACATATACCCTTTCAAAGACTAAGTCTTCTACAGAAGCACTCCATGGTCAAAGCTCTCCCTATCTTCAAAGAGCAAAATTCCCCATGTGAGTCTTGCATACTTGGAAAACATAAGAGAACTATTTTTCCACAATCCCCCACTCAAGCCAAACAACATCTTGAACTTGTTCACACGGACCTATGTGGACCAATGCAAACAGAGTCCATAGATGGTAGATTTTATTTTCTAATGTTTATTGATGACTTTAGCAGGAAAACCTCGATCTATTTTCTGAGACACAAGTCTGGAANGAAATTTTCCAACGATTTTTTTTTCTGTTTTGTTAAAATTCTTTAAAGATGACCATGTCTAGCAATTTAGGACCAACTCAAGGTCCAATTCTTCTTGGAAAGAACTATGAGTTTTGTTCTATTGGAATGAAATATTTCTTGCAAGCACAAGAGTGCTGGGATGCAGTGGATCTTGGATATGTGGAACTAGATCTAGCAGGCCTTTCCACCATGACAAACCAACGGAGAACTGCTCAGGAAACTTAGAGAAACCGAGAGAATAAATCCAAATTCTCGATTCAAAATTCAATGGATGACTCAAGTTTCTCAAAAACTCACAGGCGCTAGTACTTCAAAACAGGCCTGGGACATCCTTAAATCATCCTACCAAGGAAATGACAAGGTCGAAATAGTCGAACTACAGACCTTGAGGATGCAATTCGAGACTTTAAGAATGACAAAGTCTGGAAATGTGGATGAGTTTATGACCAGAGTCATGGGAATCGTGAACCAGATCAGATTGACTGGTGAAGCCATCACTGATCAATGCATTGATGAGGATGTCCTTAGAAGTTTACCAAAGAAATTCGAAATGGTTGTTACAGAAATCCTTGAATCCAAGGATCTGTCACGTTTTTCAACATATGAACTAATTGGTTCCCTAGTGACACATGAGACCAGACTGCATCTCATAGATGAGTCAATCCCCAATGCCTTCAAAACTCAATTCTCCTTCACGAGAGGGAGAGGCAGAGGAAGAGGCATAGGTCACGAAGGATGAGGGATTACTACAAGTAACCAACAATCAAGTGGAGGTAATAGACAACAACACCAAAATCAGACTTTCCAGCCTCAAAGAGGCAAAGGGAGAAGATCAAATGACAAATCAAGCATACAATGCTATTACTGCAAAAAGTATGGTCACTATGAATCTGAATGTAGGAAGAAGCAGGAAAATCATCTTTCAGGCAGAGCACATGTGTCAAATCATATGGGAGAAATCTCAAGAGGTATGTTTCTCTCATGCCATAAGACTAAAGAACAACCTAAAGATCTCTAGTTGTTGGACAGTGGTTGCAACAATCACATGACAGGTAACAAATATTTACTTTCATGCATTGATTCTTCAATTTCATCTGATATTACACTTGGAAATGATTCCTTAGTCAAAGTTCAAGGAAAATGAACTGTACCTATTCTTACTAAACAAAATGTAAAGAATGACATAAACAATGTTTATCATGTTCCAGATCTGAAACATAATCTGCTAAGTGTAGGAAAACTCATTGAACATGGCTATAAGGTACTTTTTGAGGGATCATCTTGCAAGATATATGGTAAAACCCCCAACAGAAAATTGATTTCTGAAATCCACATGACTCAGAATAGGATGTTTCCCCTGACCCTCAGAACTGCAAATATGATCCAAACATATGCACAAAGTCCATCCACCCCTAATGAAACTATGGTTTGGCATACAAGATTTGGACATATACCCTTTCAGAGACTAAGTCTTCTACAGAAGCACTCCATGGTCAAAGCTCTCCCTATCTTCAAAGAGCAAAATTCCCCATGTGAGTCTTACATACTTGGAAAACATAAGAGAACTAGTTTTCCACAATCCTCCACTCAAGCCAAACAACATCTTGAACTTGTTCACATGGACCTATGTGGACTAATGCAAACAGAGTCCATAGATGGTAGATTTTATTTTCTAATGTTTATTGATGACTTTAGCAGGAAAACCTCGATCTATTTTCTGAGACACAAGTCTGGAACTTTTACAAAATTCAAAGAATTCAAAGAAGAAGTTGAAAAATAGAGTGGCAAATATATAAAAGCGCTCAGGTCATATGGAGGAGGAGAATACAACTCCAACGAAATTGCAAATTTCTACAAATCACAAGGCATTATCATGCAAACTACAGCCAGGTATACTCCACAACAGAATGGAGTGGCTGAAAGGAAAAACCAGACAATAATGAACATGGCAAGAAACCTACTCAAAGAGAAATGTTTGTCAAATACTTTTTGGGCTGAAGAAGTAGCATGCTTAGCTTATCTCTTGAATAGATCTCCAACCACAAGTCTAAAGATGAAAGTTCCTCAAGAAGCATGGAGTGGGACAAAGATAAATGTTGTGCATCTAAGGACATTCNGCCAGGTATACTCCACAACAGAATGGAGTGGCTGAAAGGAAAAACCAGACAATAATGAACATGGCAAGAAACCTACTCAAAGAGAAATGTTTGTCAAATACTTTTTGGGCTGAAGCAGTAGCATGCTTAGCTTATATCTTGAATAGATCTCCAACCACAAGTCTAAAAATGAAAGTTCCTCAAGAAGCAAGGAGTGGGACAAAGATAAATGTTGTGCATCTAAGGACATTCAGATGCATAGCATACGCTCACATACCTTCCGAATTAAGGAAGAAACTTGATGATAGAAGTGAGAAATGCATCTTTACTGGATACAACGAAACATCTAAAGCTTACAAGCTTTACAATCCAATCTCAAAGAAGCTAATTCTCAGTAGAGATGTAAAATTTCCGGAAAATCAATTCTGGAATGAATCTGAAAATCGGCAAATGGACAATCAAAATCCATTGTTGCCCAGTTCTGAAAACACAGAAAATTCAGGAAAGCCAATACCTCAACCTACTCTTCCAAGATTGCAGGTACAAGGACAACCTGAAAATTCTTAGGATAACTCAACTTCAAGCAGAGACTCATTCTCTGAACTTCAAAATCAGAGAACTTGAAGTTTGAGAGAAATTCATCAGCAGTTGGATGACATTGAAAAACACAATCTTTTTGCATTAATGTCATGTCAACCCACATCTTTTAAAGAAACAACTAAGGAACCACATTGGGTTCAAGCCATGAACCAAGAAATTGACTCCATTGAGAAGAAAAAGACATGGGATCTTGTTGATTTTCCCAGACACAAGAAGAGTATTGGTGTCAAGTGGGTTTACAAAACTAAACTCAATGAAAAAGGGCATATTGAAAAACACAAGGCAAGACTTGTTGCCAAAGGATTCTCATAGCAACCAGGTATTGATTATGGTTAAACCTTTGTTCCAGTAGCAAGATTAGACACTGTAAGGACTCTATTGGCCATAGCATCCCAACACAAATGGAAAGTATACCAGATGGATGTCAAGTCCGCCTTCTTGAATGGTTTCTTAGACGAAGAAGTTTATGTCGATCAACCCCCTGGATTTGAAGTCCAAGAGCATCCAGCCAAAGTATATCGGTTGAAGAAAGCCTTGTATGGCTTAAAGCAAGTTCCAAGAGCTTGGTACAACAGAATTGACACTTACCTGATCAAGAGTGGTTTCAGCAGAAGCCAAAATGAACCAACTCTTTACACCAAAACAGATCAGCACGATAAAATTTTGATTGTATGTTTATATGTTGATGACATGATATATACTGTAAATCTTGAGTTAACAAATTTAAAACATGCCATGCAATCTGAGTTTCAGATGACAGATCTTGGCATAATGAAATATTTTTTGGGGATTGAGGTTGATCAATCGACCAAATGAATTTTTGTCTATAGAAAAAGTATGCAGCACACATCATCAAAAGATTCCACATGGAAGAATGCAATCCAACAGAAACCCCTATACCCCTAGTCACAAAATTGAGCAAAAAAGATGAAGGCCCTACAGTGGACCCTACCGTGTACAAAAGTTTAGTAGGCATTTTGTTGTATCTTACAGCAGCTAGGTCTGATATTATGTATGCAACCAGCCTTGTTTCCAAATTCATGGAATCCCCCAAAGATTCTCACTGGAAGATGGCGACACAAATTCTAAGATATGTTGCAAGAACTCTCAATTTTGTCTTATGGTACTCTCAATCTGATGATAATCATCTCTCTGGTTACACAGAGAGTGATTTTGTAGGCAACCTAGATGACAGGAAAATCACCTCATTACATGTTTTTCACCTAGGCATGAACCTGATTTCATGGGCATCAAAGAATCAACCAATTGTATCAATATCTTCTGCAGAGGCTTGCTACCTCAGCTTCCTGTCAAGCTGTGTGGCTGAGAAGAATATTGAAAGATATGTCACATACATAAAATGATCCAACTCCTATCTTCTGTGACAACACCTTAGCAATTTCTCTATCCAAAAATCATGTGTTTCACAAGAAAAGAAAACACATTGGCATTCACTTTCACTTCATCCGCGAGCTAGTCAATAACGGTGATATTGCACTTCAATTCTGTGGTTCTCGAGATCAACTTGTAGATATCTTCACAAAGCCACTAGGAAAATCTATTTTTGATTTTCAGAGACAACACTTGAGCATAATCATTGCTCATGTTTGTAATTGTTGAGTTTAAGAGGGAGTGTTAAATATAATGTAACCTCAATAGTCTCACAGTTGTCCTGGCCAGCTGTACTATCGTTTCTTGATTTGCTTGAACCTATTTAACTTAGCTATTTTCCCTTTGCTCTATACTCCTTTCATTTTGTACTCTTTTACCTCTATTCCTAATATACTAAATTCTATTTCTGCTCTCCTCTTTCTCTATNTCTTTACACCAAAACAGATCAGCACGATAAAATTTTGATTGTATGTTTATATGTTGATGACATGATATATACTGTAAATCTTGAGTTAACAAATTTAAAACATGCCATGCAATCTAAGTTTCAGATGACAGATCTTGGCATAATGAAATATTTTTTGGGGATTGAGGTTGATCAATCGACCAAATGAATTTTTGTCTATCAGAAAAAGTATGCAGCACACATCATCAAAAGATTCCACATGGAAGAATGCAATCCAACAGAAACCCCTATACCCCTAGTCACAAAATTGAGCAAAAAAGATGAAGGCCCTACAGTGGACCCTACCGTGTACAAAATTTTAGTAGGCAGTTTGTTGTATTTGTATCTTACGACAGCTAGGTCTGATATTATGTATGCAGCCAACCTTGTTTCCAAATTCATGGAATCCCCCAAAGATTCTCACTGGAAGATGGCGAAAAAAATTCTAAGATATGTTGCAAGAACTCTCAATTTTGTCTTATGGTACTCTCAATCTGATGATAATCATCTCTCTGGTTACACAGAGAGTGATTTTGTAGGCAGCCTAGATGACAGGAAAATCACCTCATGACATGTTTTTCACCTAGGCATGAACCTGATTTCATGGGCATCAAAGAAGCAACCAATTGTATCAATATCTTCTGCAGAGGCTTTCTACCTCAGCTTCCTGTCAAGCTGTGTGGCTGAGAAGAATATTGAAAGATATGTCACATACATAAAATGATCCAACTCCTATCTTCTGTGACAACACCTTAGCAATTTCTCTATCCAAAAATCATGTGTTTCACAAGAAAAGAAAACACATTGGCATTCACTTTCACTTCATCCGCGAGCTAGTCAATAACGGTGATATTGCCCTTCAATTCTGTGGTTCTCGAGATCAACTTGCAGATATCTTCACAAAGCCACTAGGAAAATCTATTTTTGATTTTCAGAGACAACACTTGAACATAATGAGTGCTGATGTTTGTAATTGTTGAGTTTAAGAGGGAGTGTTAAATATAATGTAACCTCAATAGTCTGACATCTGGCCAGCTGTACTATCATTTCTTGATTTGCTTGAACCTATTTAACATAGCTATTTTCCCTTTGCTCTATACTCCTTTCATTTTGTACTATTTTACCTCTATTCCTAATATACTAAATTCTATTTCTGCTCTCCTCTTTCTCTATATTCTTTGCTTCACATTTTATCATTAAACGTATGGTTTATCTTGGTTCGAATATACCACCNAGTAGCATGCTTAGCTTATCTCTTGAATAGATCTCCAACCACAAGTCTAAAGATGAAAGTTCCTCAAGAAGCATGGAGTGGGACAAAGATAAATGTTGTGCATCTAAGGACATTCAGATGCATAGCATACGCTCACATACCTTCCGAATTAAGGAAGAAACTTGATGATAGAAGTGAGAAATGCTTCTTTACTGGATACAACGAAACATCTAAAGCTTACAGGCTTTACAATCCAATCTCAAAGAAGCTAATTCTCAGTAGAGATGTAAAATTTCTGGAAAATCAATTCTGGAATGAATCTGAAAATCGGCAAATGGACAATCAAAATCCATTGTTGCCGAGTTCTGAAAACACAGAAAACTCAGGAAAGCCAATACCTCAACCTACTCTTCCAAGATTGCAGGTACAAGGACAACCTGAAAATTCTTAGGATAACCCAACTTCAAGCAGAGACTCATTCTCTGAACTTCAAAATCAAAGAACTTGAAGTTTGGGAGAAATTCATCAGCAATTGGATGACATTGAAAAAGACAATCTTTTTGCATTAATGTCATGTCAACCCACATATTTTAAAGAAACAACTAAGGAACCACATTGGGTTCAACCCATGAACCAAGAAATTGACTCCATTGAGAAGAAAAAGACATGGGATCTTGTTGATTTTCCCAGACACAAGAAGAGTATTGGTGTCAAGTGGGTTTACAAAACTAAACTCAATGAAAAAGGGCATATTGAAAAACACAAGGCAAGACTTGTTGCCAAAGGATTCTCATAGCAACCAGGTATTGATTATGGTGAAACCTTTGTTCCAGTAGCAAGATTAGACACTGTAAGGACTCTATTGGCCATAGCATCCCAACACAAATGGAAAGTATACCAAATGGATGTCAAGTCCGCCTTCTTGAATGGTTTCTTAGACGAAGAAGTTTATGTCGATCAACCCCCTGGATTTGAAGTCCAAGAGCATCCAGCCAAAGTATATCGGTTGACGAAAGCCTTGTATGGCTTAAAGCAAGTTCCAAGAGCTTGGTACAACATAATTGACACTTACCTGATCAAGAGTGGTTTCAGCAGAAGCCAAAATGAGCCAACTCTTTACACCAAAACAGATCAGCACGATAAAATTTTGATTGTATGTTTATATGTTGATGACATGATATATACTGTAAATCTTGAGTTAACAAATTTAAAACATGCCATGCAATCTAAGTTTCAGATGACAGATCTTGGCATAATGAAATATTTTTTGGGGATTGAGGTTGATCAATCGACCAAATGAATTTTTGTCTATCAGAAAAAGTATGCAGCACACATCATCAAAAGATTCCACATGGAAGAATGCAATCCAACAGAAACCCCTATACCCCTAGTCACAAAATTGAGCAAAAAAGATGAAGGCCCTACAATGGACCCTACCGTGTACAAAAGTTTAGTAGGCAGTTTGTTGTATCTTACAACAGCTAGGTCTGATATTATGTATGCAGCCAGCCTTGTTTCCAAATTCATGGAATCCCCCAAAGATTCTCACTGGAAGATGGCGAAACAAATTCTAAGATATGTTGCAAGAACTCTCAATTTTGTCTTATGGTTCTCTCAATCTGATGATAATCATCTCTCTGGTTACACAAAGAGTGATTTTGTAGGCAGCCTAGATGACACGAAAATCACCTCATGACATGTTTTTCACCTAGGCATGAACCTGATTTCATGGGCATCAAAGAAGCAACCAATTGTATCAATATCTTCTGCAGAAGCTTGCTACCTCAGCTTCCTGTCAAGCTGTGTGGCTGAGAAGAATATTGAAAGATATGTCACATACATAAAATGATCCAACTCCTATCTTCTGTGACAACACCTTAGCAATTTCTCTATCCAAAAATCATGTGTTTCACAAGAAAAGCAAACACATTGGCATTCACTTTCACTTCATCCGCGATCTAGTCAATAACGGTGATATTGCACTTCAATTATGTGGTTCTCGAGATCAACTTGCAGATATCTTCACAAAGCCACTAGGAAAATCTATTTTTGATTTTCAGAGACAACACTTGAGCATAATCAGTGCTGATGTTTGTAATTGTTGAGTTTAAGAGGGAGTGTTAAATATAATGTAACCTCAATAGTCTTGTTGAGTTTAAGAGGGAGTGTTAAATATAATGTAACCTCAATAGTCTGACAGCTGTCCTATGGTTTCTTGATTTTCTTGAACCTATTTAACTTAGCTATTTTCCCTTTGCTCTATACTCCTTTCATTTTGTACTCTTTTACCTCTATTCCTAATATACTAAATTCTATTTCTGCTCTCCTCTTTCTCTATATTCTTTGCTTCACATTTTATCATTAAACGTATGGTTTATCTTGGTTCGAATATACGACCACAGCTAAAAGGCACTTCATTGGAGTAAAGTTCGATACCCTCCAATTAGTATTTGAGCCAAAATTATTATTAATGACTTTTTTCACTTTGGCGGTGGCCGAAAGAATGAGATGACCGAGGGTACGTCCAGCGCTTCAGATGATAAGGAAGACATGAGAGTAATTGTGATTATGGCAGGAGATGAGAATCCGACCGTCATTGCTAAGCCCACGTCTGTGGCTGTTGCAGATAATTAAAATCTCCAAAACACTGCGTTTAACAGTGACCTTCTAATTCTTCCTGTTTTGGCACTGCAGATCTATGAGGTGGG
>JZKD02S2271727.1:43235-76319 GCA_000966675.3 Picea glauca
GTAAGTGCACTTATTTGTATCCACAAATTGGGATATGGCATATTCAATCTTTAGTTAAATTTAGTATAACTTGAGGGAAATTAATGGTTAAAAATATGAGTTTTCTCATTTAAGGTCATAAGTTCAAATCCATAAGAAATATGTAAGTAAGGATGAGAAAATAACATAATAGTTTACCTATCTTGAATCTTAAAAATTAAGTTAATATCAAACATATTAATATTGTTACATCTCTCCACAATAAGAATTGAATAAATCTTTTAAAAAAGATTAAAATTGAATAAAATGTATGCACATGTGCAAGCTTTAAAATGTGGCTGAATTAAACAAGTATGAATTAACAAAGACTAATGAAAGCTAAATACTCATGACTAGTTAATGAATTAACAAAGACTAATTAAAGTTAAATACTTTTCCATGATGATTTTACTTAGTCCATGCTTCCATAATTACATGATAAAACTTCTCCACCAACCTCTTACATGAATTCAATGATTCATTTTCATAAGTAAAAGGATGTGGATTATTCATCATTATTCAACCGAAAAATACCCATCTTCACCTTTCGAATGAACAAGAAGTGTATGAAAAGGAAAATAGAACAAGTGAATTCATCAAAAAGTGTAGGAGTAACATCAAAATCAGAATAATAAAAAAAAGTACAAACTCCATCATGACCAACATAAAACTGATCATGAAATTTATGTTGAAACAACATGTGGTTATATCTCAGCAAAGAGAAAATAAATGGGTGGTTAAGAACTTAAGTGATTGAAAACCAAACAATAAGTAACCACTGAGCAAGTTAATGACAATGCATTTAAACTAAATATGCATACATATATGAAGGCATGTATTAAGTGATGAATGTGGAGAATTTGTGGTTATGTGAGTTGTCCTTATTGGATGGGGATTAAGAATTTAATCATAGTGAAATATTTCACTGTGAAGGCACTTAAGAAATTAAGGAACTAGAGAATATAGTGTTGTGGAGGAAAGTTCAAGATACTTGAAGATGATTGCATAAATTATACAAAATCGACCTTAACGTCAAATCAGCTAGGAGAGCATGATGGTATGGGGAAATAAATTCTCATACAAAATTTACCTTAAAGTGAAATCAGCCACGAGAGCATGATGGTATGGGGAAATAAATTCTCATAATTGTTTTCTTATCTTTCATTTATATTTTTTTGCAATCAAGATCCTTGTATTGGGGAGGTGTTCTAAAATAGATCATAAAAAAAAATCAAATTCACTTAATAAGTCAAAATCTCTTTCAACCAAAAAAGTCAAACTCGCTTAATAAGTCAAAGTCGAATGCTAGTGCATCCATTTCATGAGACCACATGCTTAACTTAACGAGCTTTAATAGGAATAAGATATGCATAGGTCTAGTTGACCACCAGATCTTAACCGTGATTCCATGTGCGTCAACCATGAGTATAAAGTTGACTATAATCATGAGGACTAAGTAGTGACCTAGTATTGGATAAGGAAGAGGACATGAGGTAGCATGACTCGAGAGACAAAGTGTCAATCATCCTACATACTAAATGCTTAATTTTCAAAGATAATAATTAAACAAATTTTATTGGAGTCAAAACGTATTGTGCATCAGAAATGTACTTTGTTAAATAATAATAAACAAATTTACTTTGTTAAATAATAATAATAAATCAAAATCTAATTTGTTAAAATTATTTTAAAATTTAAATATATATAAACTATAAAATTTTAACACTTTTAAAAATAGTGCGATCAATTCAAGATAATCGATTCGTGATTAAGATCAATTTTAAATGATAAACTGGATATATACGATATGGATCTCCAAATTACATATTTACATAAGCAGGCCAATTGTACGTGCAAATTATTGATCAGTCATTAATGAAGTATACAATCGTTCAAACAAATTTATCACTTAACCTAGGTCAGAGACTGAAACCGATTTAACCTAGGTCAGAGACTGAAACCGATTTAACCAATTTGAAACCCTTCTCTTCTACCTACTTCTTCCGTTGGTGCCTCTTCGCCATCCATTGCATCAGCTCCTTCCTAAACTCGTTATCGTTGTGATCAAAAGACTCATAGAGTTGCCTTAACTCCTGGACATTGCCTAGAAAAGTGTCACGATATGTTATACGATCTTTGAAAAACTGAGACTGCGAAAGTTTCAGCTCTCGCTCTCTTTTCATCAAGGGCATTGGGGAATTGTTCTCCCTTGCAAACACTCGCTCCCCCATCAAGAGAGAATCACAAATTGCAATTAACAAAATGAAGCCATGTAAAGAGATTTCTTAAATGGAGAGAAACATGAAGTGTTAGTCATCTAAGTAGACAAATGATTATGTGTAAAAAAATGGAAAATTTCTCATAGGAATCTATTGGCAAAGTTTACATAAAAAACTATTTAATGAGTCCTCACAACAATCTATGTATCAGTCTTCAAAACAACCCAATTGGGGAATATTGGTAATTTTCCAACACCATGAACTCGAAATTGAACTCACTTAATCATTTTTGATTAAATGGCAAGCTTATATGTTTGAAATTTAAGATGTTTTATGAAAAAAGATGTGTTCAAAGTTGCTTGAACAATGCAAGGGTGACATTTAACGATCAATAAGAATTTAGTTAGGTGTGTACATATTGTGGGTGTAAAAAAACTTTTCAGGGTGGGAGGGACAATGGTTTTCAATTTATGAAAATTTTGAGATGCGAAGCTTAGTGGAATAGATAAACACTAGCTCTAGAGCATAGGAAAGTCATTCAACACAAAACCTAAATATTTAAATGTTTCCCTAAGAAGGACAACTATCATCCTAGGCGTTTCATTAAAGGATATTTCCATTGAAGGAACTTGAATTGAAGGAACTTAGATGCCATCATTTCTATAACGAGGGAATTTGCACAAATTTTCAAATTATTTCTTGTGTTAATAAATTTTATATTCTTTATGTATTCATGATATTGTGTAGAAATTATCTTATATTATGCTTCTAAATGTGTATGGACCTTCTGATCGAGATCGATATTGGTGGCCACCCACCTACTCCAAGTGACTCAACCTGGTAGTTTTTCAATTTGACAGTTTTTTCCTAGTTTTCACGTCCTAAACTTGTGGGGCCATTTTGACGCCATAAAAAACGTTTTTGGGGAAAGCATCAATGGAACTATAGACAAATTCAGAGTTTGAAGGAATAATATGTATTCCTCAGGTAGACCTTTCCAATATGATATCGTGTGCCTAAAACGAAGATCGTATTCAAAAGTTACGACCCTCTTGATGTACTAACATACCCTAACGATTCCCACATGACTTTTGGCGCTTCATCTCCTAAGGTTAGGTTTTTGAATGTTTAGGGTTTTGACATTCATGTTTATTGTAAACATGGTTTGAGAGCCTCATTGTACTCATATTTTTGTGAATGAGTGTAGTTTTCACATATCTTCTCAAAGATAAGATGCCACCATTCTAGTAAGCTTGTTTTCAATCTGCATTTTATAGTTTCAACATATTTGTTTATTGAATAGAATCTAGTTTTATTAGGCCTCTCTTATTTTTGCTTATGTCTCTGGGTTAATAATAATAATAGTAATAATAATTTGTGTTCATTTCATTATGCTCATAAAATATGGATCAGTGATATGAGAGTGGTTTGCTCCTTGTCGTTCTTAGTGCATTTCCGCGACAAGGTTAGGGTACAAAAAGTTGGATCTCAAGCCTATTTCTCTTGAGGATAAAATATCTCGCATGCCCCACCAACTTTCGAGGGAGGGAGAAAATAACGATGACGGGACACGAGAGCCTTTCAAAGTGTTGCTCAAGGAGCCCATCGCGCAACAGAGGAACGAGATGATGCATAATTTTGCGCAAATCCTTCGATGACTACAAACATGCGACGCATCTTCCTCGAGAAGGGGCATCGCTCTCTTCAAGGTACATATCAACTTTGATATTCCTATATTTGAAGGTCAGATAGATGCAGATGTTGCAGATAAATGGTTGAATCTGTTAGAAGGGTATTTTTCTGTCCAAAACTTTTTGAATAGAGAAAATATTACCTTTGTACTCCCCAAAGATGTTCCCCATTTCAAATTTCAGTGGGAGACTTTCTGTGAGCAAAGGAAATAGAGGAACCCTCATTATTTGTAGTGGCACTCACCTAGGAGTCCTTCATGGATTATATTAGGAAAAAATACTACCCTGTTGGAACTTATGGTGATCTGTATACAAAATGGACCACAGTGCAACAGGAAATGGACCAAGCAGTTCCTAGGCTCACAAATATCTTCCATACCTTTTGCACCAAGCTCAATATCAAATGTTCTGAGTGACATCTAGTCCTCAAGTACCACGGTGGTATGCATAGATACATCCTGGCATAAACAATTTTTTTGTACATCTTTTCCTTGGGAGAAGCCTATTGATATGTCATCAAAATTGAGCAGAATCTTAAACAAAATACGTGGCATTTTGGGTCTAGGAATCTCTCACAGCAAAAGCAGGGAAAGGGCGGCCCTAACCCGGATAACAAAGGGAAGAAAAAATATGGAAAACCTGAGGACAACCAGTCTAATCCATAAATAAAGAACGAAAATGGAAAGACAAACAAATATACGAGGAAGTGGTGCGACTTCCATAATATCCCTTGGAATATAAACATTGTTAATTATCGCTCAAAGAAATCATTGGTGGATGAGTTGAAATCCCATGAACCAGATGTGGTTTTTGACTCTGATCTAGAAGCACAAAAGGGGAGATAGATCATTTAAGTGGAACCCAGTGCCACCGTTGCGACCTTCAAGATCCATCCCATGAACTTGATGAGCTAGAGTAAGGAGAGCACCTCTTTCATTCACATATGTGGGTGAAATGAACCTCACTGCACTTTATTGTTGATAGTGATAGCCATATAAACCTCATTGC
Source organism: Picea glauca (assembly GCA_000966675.3). Classification (NCBI taxonomy): domain Eukaryota; kingdom Viridiplantae; phylum Streptophyta; class Pinopsida; order Pinales; family Pinaceae; genus Picea; species Picea glauca. The sequence continues at coordinate 48,172 of JZKD02S2271727.1, forward strand.
ATTGGAGTTTTTCAAGTGTCTATCCCTCCCGACAATGTCGCACCCACATCCCTACACCATCGGATGGCTCCTCCAAGGAAGTGATCTTCACATCATCCAACAATGTCATTTTTCATACGACATTAATCCATTCAAATATGAGGTATTGTGTGATGTTTCTCCCCTTGAATTTTGTGATGTTATTTTGGTCCAACTTTATTTATGGAAACATCATGTTGTGTATTAGTCTAGGTGTCATAGTGTTATTATTACTTTGAACAAGAAATTGTATAGGATACCAAAGGTAGTCCCACCTAGTGTAATTTCCTTGATCTCTGCCAAGAAATGTAGGAAGGTCATCTCTGAGACTGGGAAGTTTTTCTTCTTCATGATTTGCTCTTAGAGTGAGTGAAATATGGTAGCCACATCTAGGGCCTTCGTGGCCAACCTCTTCACACAGCAAAAGAAAGTGGATAAGGTCATGGAAGAATACATAATTCTTCTCCTCACTTATTGGGGTACCTTTGCACTATGAGGTTAAGCATTCCATCGATATGACCCTTGGTACATTACTATCCAATGGACCAGTCTATCTCCACTTTGTGTTAGAAAATGAGGAGATCAAAAAATATATCCAAGAATTTCTCCAAAAGGGGCACATCCAACCCATCTCATCACCTTGTGGAGTCCCAATCGTGCTTGTGAAAAACAAATATGGGACCTAATAAATATGCATTGATTATTGGGGCCTAAATAAAATCATAGTAAGGAATTGGTACGTGATTATCTGAATCAACAATATTCTTGTTCATTTCAAGGGGTCAAATACTTTAGTAAGATTGATCTGAATTCTGGCTACCATCAAGTACCAGTAGAATAGAAACGTGTATGGAAGACTCCTTTCAAGTCAAAATAAGGTATTTTGGAATGGTTGATCATGCCCTTTCGTTTGAAAAATTCCCCCACAACTTTCATGAGGATGATGGATGATATATTGCAGTATTTCACCAATTCATTTTTGTTGGTCTCTCTAGATGACATCCTCATCTACAAAGAGACTTGGGAATAATACTTACACCTTTCAATAGGTTATGCACACTCTACGACAACACAAGCTATATGAAAACATGGAAAAATTCTCCTTCGAGATGGACAGGGTCCAGTACCTAGGATACATTGTTGATGAACATCGTGTGCATGTGGATTGAGCCAAGATACAGGTCATTTGTGACTAGCAAGCCCCAACCATGCTCACTGAACCTCATATCTTCTTAGGCCTTTCCATTTTCTATCACAGGTTCGTGTTGGGATTATCCCATATTACATGGGCCCTACACCAAGTAACTAGGGGTGGTGGTAAGGAAATGTTTGTGTGGGGCCTTGCAAAACAATAAGAGTTTTATGATTTGAAGTAACACTTATGCTCATCCCAGTGCTTTCATTACTTGACATACAACAACCCTTTGGGATCGAGACAAATTCTTCAGAAAATGTTGTGGGTGTAGCTCTCACTTAGTATGACCACCTCCCGTCTTATCATGGTGAAACACTATGAGATTTTTTCCATAAGTATCGTACTTACGATAAAGAAATGCACTCCATTATGCAAGCCTACCACTAGTGGAGGTATTACATTCTCAGGAAGGAGACAATTGTTCACACTGATCACAAGCCATTGTAGTTCATGTAGACATGAGGAAAATTATAGAATGAATGCCATCATAAGTGGTTCACCTACTTGCAACATTTCCACCTCAATATGAAGTATAAGAAATGAAGTACCAACCATCTCCTTGATTTCCTCAAACGACCTCCAGTCACGACACTCACCATGGTGCTAGGATCTTCCTACCACGAGACCGATGGAGAGTATGTCCATTCTTGGGATGATCCAGAATATTTTTGTCAGGTGACTTATTAAAGAATTGTATTAAATGAGCATAAACAAAAGTACACCATAAAGAAAGAAAATCTCAAAAGGAAAGAGACATAAGCATGCAATATGAACACAAAGAACTTGATAATGGAGTTCATCCCTGGTGGACTACGTCTCTGGTTCTTGCTCTTAAATGGGTAGGTCTTTTTATTAACTCCACAAAAGAAAGGAAAAATACATAAGTATACCTCATTCTGGAGTTAATCTACAAAATATTTAGTCAGATCATAAATCTAACATCACCACTCCATTTGTGGGATCGAATTACCTAAAAATGATTGTCTCCATGCCTCGATTCGAGTCTGACACTTTTAGGCACAAGAGACACCCCTCACTCGGTTTTCATGCCCTCCTCCTACAATAAATGATTGGAATATCTCAAAATCCTTGCCGAGACTCAAAATCCATGCCCTAGTCTCTCATCCATCCCGTACACTAGTGGAGGTGCCCTCTTATACAAAAATTTAGGTAGTTACGTAATAAGTGAAGTGGTTGGAACATTGGTTGTAGATTCTATATTAAGAACTTTTGTTAGCAGAGATCCCCGGATCGAATCTCATGGACTACCCTTCTTAATACACAATTATACAAAAGTTGGCGCATGCGCTAAATATAGCGGAGGATTAAACTCGCGGAATGGATATTAAATCGACGAATATTATCGCTAGAGTGGCAGATATTCCATATATGGCATGTGTTTGAAACGTAGTCACGTGGGTTAACATAGACTCAAGGGCTGGGTCGAGGGCCTATCCCTTTTCCTCCGCCCATATGAAACATTACCAAACATAAATAAAATGTGCGCCATATTAAAAATAAGGAACACATAGTGGTATGTGGGCTAGTGTCGAGGTTGTAAGTCCTTTAGGCTAGGAGGTTAGGATTTCAAGTCTCGTCGGCTCCAATATTTTGTAATGAACTACATCATAAGAGGCCAATGGGGGGTTTCAAAGTGGAAACCTATCATTGGTTGTCCCGTGCCACATGTCAACCGAAGAATCTTCCATTTAGACCTATAACATTGTTCCACATCCCCCTATATGGACATGTGACATCTACCTGGAGGAACATGACACGTGTCACACTTGCAGTGGTGACATGTGTCACCTTGACCTTTGACTTTTGACCAAGTTTGACTTGAACTTTGACCGCTTATATATTTTTCATATGAGCTCGGTTTGACAATTCATTTCCACCATTCGAAAGATTGCGTCACGCACTTCGTGACCATGCCATTTTAAATGAGTTTCGGGAAATTTGAATTTTTTCCCTTTATCTGTTTGCTAAAGGCACTCTAAGCGTTCTGAGTTGCCTCTATGAGTTCTTAGTTGTTCTTAGCCTTCTTTGGATCATTTTTGGATCGCACCTTCCCACTGAGATCTTTTTGGACCACCAAAAGCTTTCATGAATCAAATGGTAAGTGAGGGAAGAGTCCCTTCACTTTGTCCAATCCACTTTGCCTTACTTGGATGTGTGCCCTTTAAGACTACTCGAAAATGATCAATGTCACCCATGCGTGAATTCCTCTTCATTCTTTTCAGGATGATATATTCCTATAACTCATCCAAGTATTTAGATGCAAACTCATCAACTGAAGGTATTGAAACTTCCTCATCCTGATCCATGATCATGGGAGGCTCAAAATGTTTCAATTTATATACATTCACAACTGAATAAACATTCATATAAGGTGGAATATCTAAATGAAAAGAATTAGTGTCGATTTTCTCCAAGATAGTGAAGGGTCCATATAAAGTAGGCTTGAGTTTCTTTCCTTCACCCTTCAATCATTCCTTGCTGATGTGAAGCCATACCTGGTCTCCAACCTAAACTGATGATCAACCATGTGCTTGCCATGTCGATATTTATATTGTTCTTGAATCTTCTCCAATTGTTCACTGATTACCTGGCATATCTTTTGGATCCTCTAAATGAACTTGTGGGCTCTATCCTTTGTTCGTTCTTCATCGACATCGACATATATCCCATACATAAAGTACAAAGGAACCTTTGGTAGTACCCAAAATATGTCTCAAAAGGTGAAATATGAGTAGATGACTGTAAATATCGGTTATAAGCATGTTGTAAATAGGGTATATGTTCATCCCATAAATTAGGATGCATGTTGTTGTAGCCTCGAAGAAAAATTACCATTGTTATGTTTACAACCTCAGTATGTCCATCGGTTTGTGGATGAAAAGAAATGCTCGTCTTCAATTTGGTGTCCATCATTCTCCACAAGCTAGCCCAAAAATCCCCAAGGAATCAAGTATCTTTATTAGAGACAATGGATGTGGGTAACTCAAATTGAACCCAAACATAATGAAAAAACTAGATTAGGAGTCTTCTCATTAGTGATATTATTTTTACATGGAATCAAGAGACACATCTTGTTGAACCTATCCACTACGACATACAAATAATCATGACCCTCTTTGGTCATTGGTAAACCCCATACAAAATCCGTGGAAATCCTTTACCATGGATGGGATGGAACATGAAGTGGTGATTATAGCCCCGATTTTCTATTAGTGGGATTACAAGTAGAACACATCACACACCCCTTTACATATTTAGTTACAATTGCTTTCATTTGAGGCCAATAACAAAACCTCTGCAAATGAGACATAGATTTTCCTACCCCAAAATTCCAAGACACAAGAGAAGTGTGAGATTCTTGTATTACATGGACTCATTCACTTTTAGGAATACATAGCTTCTCAATATGATAGAGTAATTTTCCCTACAGACAATAGTTATCTACCTTGTTACGTGTATCCTCTTGTACTTGATTACCAAATGAAATTGTTGTAGAAAACCCATCCATTTGTAGTGATGATATTGTTGTAGTTTGGTCTCTGCTTGAAGGTACTGTAAGGGATGGTGATCTCTATGTATGATGGTTTCCTTCCCTAACAAGTAGTTCTTCCATTTACTTGCGATGTTTTCATTTCTTTACTAATCATCAAAACATGAAGTATAATAGCCCAAAAATTTAATTCAAACATTCATTTGTAACTTTAATCCTCATATTAATAAGCAAATATTTTAGTACCAAAAAATAAAACATGACTATATCCAAAAATAACATTATATCCATGGTGTCCAAAACTTTGTATAATCAAATAAAAATACTTTCCTAAAAAGAAAATAACATTAAAAACCTTAGTTGATGTTAGCAGCATTTGCCTCTTTTCATTGTTTCTTTCTCTTCATCCCTTTTATGATTTGTCCGAACCTTCTGGGTGATTTCATTGATAACATGGAAAAAATCATCTTTGAGGTGGATATGAGAGGATATTGATCCATAGGAGTCTTTAGAAGACTTGGAGGGATTAGGCACCTATTTTCCTTTATCTAATTTTGGCTCACATATGGTATTTTTTAATCTCTTTCTTGCGTGAGAGGATTGTAATGGCGATACAAAACGATCACCTTGGGAATTTGGGTTGAATGGAGGTGGAGGAGGGGGGAATGGCGTAGGCAACCCATTATGATTTGCAATATTTTGGTGGATGATCTCTTGCAATCCATCATTGGAAGGTGGTTCTGGCAGCATAGAAACATGAGGGGGAATACACATACCAGAGAAATTTTGGTGTGGCTAGAATGGAGGCCTATCATGTCTAAGTTGCAGAATTCATTGGCCAAGTAGATTAAAAAACCAATATTGGAAAAGGGGATTTAGTTCATGCGGATGAAAATCAAAATGTATTGAAAATTGTGGCCGTCTATGACCTCTTTGCCAATTATTTCCAACATAAATATCCATATCACAATTTCGAAACCAAAATCATTATCCAATCCTCTTTAAGCTTTTTACATTAGAAATGATATTCTAGATAACATAACAATGGATGGATAAAATGTTATTGGGAAGGTGGTGGGTGTATAATGAATGAAAACGAACAAGAATAATAGTGATTACTGTTCTATTACAAGATTCATTTATTGACTTTAAAATCAATATTTCCATTATCCAACAACAATGATTTAAATATCCACAAAATTATTTGAATATGCATTGTTTACCATGCACATTTCTTTCCAAAACTTCCACCAATTTTTTTTTTGTGCCATAGGGCTCTTTTAAACTTCTACATTGTCCATGTAAACAATCCTTTTAACATACAATATACACAATATGGCAACGTTTTCTTTAAATTTTCCAATATCAATCTCCAAGAAAATGAGAGGGTTATTAAACTATTCAAATTTCATTTTTCCTTTTAAAACCATAGATATTATTTAAACTGGTAAAGTGTTATGCATGAGACTTTCGTCAAAGAAATTTGACTCAGTCAAAACCATAACCAGAATGCCTCAAGTCGACATGATAGGATGAGAAGAAAACAATTGTAAAACCCCTTGAATGTACATCACATATAATTTACATTAGAACCCCGAATAAAAGATGCCAAAATAAATTGGGTTTGAAACCCTAGTGCGAACATGCTAAGCATCAAATCCACATCAAATTCAAGTCGATAAAATCTCCCCATGGGTAACCAACAAGCAAGCCATGATTGAGTGGGTCGAATCAATATTCCCACTGGTAAAAAAGAAAAAACAAGATTTATAATTTGGGTTAGTATTCATTTACTTTCCCACCTTATTGGATGGAGAAACAAGTCCTCAAGCGGACCTCTCCATGTATATTTTTAAGATTGGTTGCAATATAAACCAAAAAAAATACCTCCCCTTCAAAAAATTCCCAAAGTGGCCACCAGACAAAATACATGGGTGATTATTTCATCAAAGACCATGAAAATATTGAAACCGCATATCTTCTACAGTCTGGGTATGAGATGAGGGTACTCTTAGCACTTAAAAGCACAACATAAAAATTTTAATCTCTTTTATGTAAGATTTCAACATTTTCTAAATCCTCAAGTATTTTGTGAGCTATCATAGCCTCCAAATTCTCCATTCAGTCTTGACAAGATTTCATCGATGTCTTTTTCCCAGACATTTTGTGATCTCTTTCCTCTCATCTATCTTCCAAAATGACAAATTACTATCAAAATCTACCAAATTATCATGCATTATGTTTTACCATTTTACTGAGGTCTTAAGCCTTTCTATATTTTATGTTTTTTAACCAAAAAAATAAAACAATTCCTTTTTGTTATTAAACATTTTAACAATATAAGGGGTGTGTGCTTGAAAGTGTCCTATTAATCTAATACCTACATTATTACCTATCAATAGAGTATCTATACTTTAGTCTATGAGTCACCACCAAATCCAAAAATCTACAAACCACAAAAGAAATGACCTAGGGATAAGTGCCAAGACACATGGAGGAGCCCATGAGGGGCCTTTCTAATGCACTATGTATCAAATAGAGTTAGGAATATAGGTACATATAAACACCAAAATCACCCTTATCCTCTTGCATGTGGGACTATGCCCATATTCAAATATAAAAAAGAAAACGTGTTTCAGGATATTGCCTAACTGTTGTAAGGTGAAGATTCGTTATCACCCAGGTGTTGAAACCATGCATATTTAGAAAAATAAAATGCAATATCAGATAGGTGCACAACTGTTTGTTTTCAAACACCAGAGCATCGACAACATTCATAGAAATTGTGAAGGAAATTTGTAGGTGTCGAGTGTGTTTCAAAGACGCGAGAAAAGGTTTTTTCCAGCATCTTTCCAAGACAAACATCTGTCAAACAAAGTGAATAAGATTCCTTCATCATTCTATGATGCCTTATTGATGTTCTTGTTAGTATTCATATTATTCCTCGTTGCATTTACTTCATTGGGAGAATATTTAGCTGTAGCGGGGAGGAAATCGTTGGTCGTGTGCGGGGAGAGAGACAGAGATGGATATCCCCAACACAAAGAGCGCTTTCTAAGAGTGGTGGATTCGAGAGATGCAACAATGTAAGACGAACCCTTGGATTATAATGATTAAATTCCATCAAAGTATCCATGATGTCATAGTCATTTCAACAGAGAGATAAATGTTTACATAGAGAGACATTGCCCTCCTCCAGAACAAAATATTATATGTTTTGTTCCACCACTTGTCAAATACAAAAATTCTTCTACCATGGCTTGAAAGCCTCCATAAAATATGGCATAACAATATGCCTCATAATAAGATTGCAGATCGAGAAAGGCATCAGGGATGGATAAAGTCAAAAGGAAATTACTTCATTCTTGGAATATTACTCCTAATTTGTTTGAATAGACAAAATCATGGCCTAGCATCTCCAATTGCCGTGACTCTGTTATATTTTCACAGTTACATGGATTGCAATTAGATCTACTACAATCAAATATGGGCTTTCACTGCTTTACCTCTATCTCTATGGTAAAATATTTGTGAATCATATGTTGTAAAAAACTTTTATCTATTGTTGGCTCTGAATGAGTTGCAACTGCATTGATGCCTATTTGTGAGGGAGAGGAGTGCCAGTTGGTACAACCTATTGTCATGTGATATCATGGCAATATTGTAAGAGTTACAACAGGTGAAATATGAGAAAGAATGAATGTTTTATTAGGCATATCACTTACATAAAAATCAATACAAATACACGCTTAAGAAGGATCTACTATTGTCACTAGAGAAGGCATTGAAGGATTTTGTTCCAGAAAATGTACAATTTAGCATGGTAAATATTATCTACTCAAATCGAAATGATATTAGTATACAAAGTGATAGCCGAGAGGCATAATATGCACAGAAGAATGATAGCAATCCTACTACTTGACTTATTACTAGTTAAAAGGAATTCAATAAGACTCTAGAAACAAAGTTTCTCTATATTTTTCTATGGACAGTTTTTTTGTTTGAGATCATGTTGAAGTAACAAGGAGGGAAGTTCCCTATCATAAGGCTTTTTGTTCAAGGAAACGAAAATACATCATGTTAACTTCATAGAGATTGAAGAAGGACAAGTTTTGGTGACTTGAAATTGATCATGTATTCACAAAATTTACTAGGGTGAATGAATTCATGTGTTATCAATGTTTTAATCCTACAATGGTTTTAGAAATGTTCATATACATTGACTAGAACAATAAGTGAGTACAAGAGATCAAGGAATACTTTGATAATAATGAAAACTAAGTATTTTAAACAAAACCCTAGCTTCATTAGGTTTTGATATTATCTCTTCAACATGATGAAAGAAATAGGTTCTAGTAGTTGGAATAGTTTGATATTGAATAATGACATATTTTTTAGTCTTGTTCCAACCTCCAAAATATATCAAGCATGCAAGAAGGCACAAAAAAAGTACATAGTCATTTTTGTTGTGCAAAACAACCAATTACATGAAAGAAGATTTTTTGTGGCATTTAAGTGACTATTGTGACCTCATTTGAACATGTCTCATTGATTAAATCACTCCAATTTTAAAGGCTAATAATACAAATATGAAAAATGGGGCTTTGGTTTTAATTGCAGACCATTCCGAACTCTTGTTCTGTAAGTTTTCAAGGAGTAAGTAGCTGCCAGGTGTTTGATGGATGCATCCCAGATGTCTAAAGGGTCAGTTATGAGCTGGGAAGCCACCTGCCAAAGGGAGAATCGCTCAAAGGGACACTTCATCCTCCATAAAGAGGATGTTGGAGACATTTCCAATATTAGCCTAAATTTTAGTTCTTTGTTGTTTTCTGTTATCCACATATTTCCACGCCTCTTTGAGGGAACGAGGATCCTATGATAAAGTTTTTATTTGAATTTTAGCACTGTCATTGAAAGAATAAGTTATAAAAAGACTATTTGTAAGTCTCATAAGGGGTTATAATTAGGAATAAGGCGGTTCTACCCGAGAGGTTGATTATTGAGGACTAGAGAAAGCTTGTATGGCGTGAAGACTGAAAATATTGTATTTCTGGATTTTTGACTCTTTAGTGAATGAAATCAGATTTTCCCCTACTCATATCTATCATTTTCTGTATTTGTGCTATAATTGTCTGATTCACTTTGTTCTTGTTTCATGTAATGATTGGAAGAAGCTTGTCTTTCATTGCATTAATGGTATGAGTTGCAAATACACATTTCATTGTTGTAAATTGGTTGTCATTGATACCTGATGTATGTATGATTTTATAGATTATAGTAACTTCTCCATATTAATTTTATCCTATTTGAGCATCTGATTAGTTCTTGTGAAGCAATTTTGTTGGAGTATATTCTTTTTTGTCTCATGAATGCAAGTTTTAACAATCATATAGTTTGATCCACGATTGATAATTCTACTCATTAAAACCAGAATTGTATGTTACCAAACTCACTTGATCTACAGTCTAGGGTGACTTTTGGAGAGATAACAGTTACAAAAGTCACAAAACCTAACTGTTCATTTTCTTTTACAAAGAAAAACCAATTAAAATTAAATCACAACAAAAGAGTGAAACTGAACTCGTTCACCATAAGATGTTTTCCAACAGTGATACCAAAATAATACCACCTTTGTTACAATTGACTTACGACCCAATTTTTTAATAAAAATAGAATGTTGGATAATAATTTTAGTTGAAATACTCAAATTCCAATAGGAAGAAACAAACATCGAATATATCTTACACGGCTAGAATGTCCATAAACAATCCACTATAAACTTAAAAAAAAAAAATATTTTGCATGCAAACATTAAGAGCGAATTGTTGTTTTTATTCCTATGAGATATAATAGATAAATTATTACAATGATGAGTGTTCCATATATAGGTAACATATGGTGACTATCCATGAAAGTATGCGTCCCTTGAATAATCAATAACTATTTATTATTATCATTTAATTATTATATATAATATATAATAATCAATAATTATGTTATTAATTATTGTTTTAAGAGAATGTCTCCCCAATGTTGTCCAAACATAAACATTCCCTCTCAATGATGGACACATTTTGCATCATGCCAATCTTGTCTCTGAAGTATACAAACTTCACCCTAGACTCATGACACTTGTCTTTCAATATTGGGATACATCTCTCTCCCTCCTAAACTGAGGAGAAACTCCTTATGCGACTCTCCCTCCGAGCCAACTAAATCTCTATAAGATCAGGCTCACTCTCGGTTCGCATGTAATAAAATATAACATCTTGAGTCTTTATCAATACTTTTCAAATCACCATGACTAGGACAAAGACCACATCGGGAACTTTAACCACAAGTGCACACCTATGATTGAATTATATCTTGATGCTAACTAACATGTGGAAAGCACTTCAAGCACCTCGAGTCCATATTATTCCTTTTCATGATCAAGGAAGGAGTACGTCTGGGCCCATTTACCACAAGTGCACATTTATGATAAATGCATCATATCTCAATTGGTTTGCATCCCAATCTATGAGAAGTTATGCCTGATGTTGAAACATCAACACTCTCTCTTAGCTAGGGAGGTATCTTTCCATAGTAGTACAAAAACTACTGTCCAGAGACATGTAGTCTCTGCTAGTGGTACAAACCTGCCATAGTAGAAAAAGGTTCTTCACACAGTACTCCCATGTGGACTTCTAGAGGCTACACCCTCTAGAAATACTAGGGTCAACTCCCATAATGTGTGACATCAAGGGTCAATTCCCTTGACATGTCCTCATGTTCTCTCCACATGGGACATTGGGATATAAACCCAAATGCATTGATCCCTTCTCAAATAAGTGTCCCACTTATTCCTTCTCAAATAAGTGTCCTCATAGATCAACTCAACTCAATTCATAGAGGAGTACGATCTGGAGAATTGTTGTCACACATGGCCTTCCCATGTGGACTTATATAGGCTACAACCTCTAGAAACACTAGGTTCAACTCCCATAGTGTGTAACCTCAAGGGTCAACTCCCTTAACATGTCCTCATGTTCTCTCCACATGGAACGTGTCCTCATGTGCTCTCCACAAGGGATGTTGGGCTAAAATCCCAAATGCACTTATCCCTTCCCGGATAAGTGTCATCATAGATAAACTCAACTCATTGATAGAGGAGTATGATCTAGAGAATGTCTCAAGAAGCTGCAAACATCAACACTCCCTCTCAGCGAGGGAGGCATTCTATGCCACTCCAAGTCTGTCACATAATTACTTGAACTTTATCTTTCTTTGGTAAGAACATCAACAACCTACTCATCTGTAGGAAGGTACATCACAAGTACTTCCTTCCTTTGCACCATGTCTTGGATGTAATGGTACTTGATCTCAATTTGGTTCAATTTTTCATTAAAAACTAGATTCTATGGGATCTTCACACAACTTTTGTTACCATAATGAATAATGGTGGAATCCAACACATGTTTGGATAAATCTGCAAGTATCTTGCGAAGCCACACTAATTCACAGACTGAAATACTTTATGAAATGTACTCTTATTATTTTGTGCTCAAATCCACATAAGTATGTTTCCTGCTACAACAGGAAACCATGGAATATTCCAAGGTGAAGCAACACACGAAGGTGCTCTTTCTATCCATTGTGCTCCCTACCCAATAAGAGTCAATATATTCTTTCCATATCATATCAATACTTGAAGTATATGTCAAACCATGTCCAACTGTGCCTTGAAGGTATCTCAACACATTCTTTGCAACAGTCTAATGTGTCTATCTCGTCTAACTCATAAACTGGCTAAGTGTAGTCATTGCATATAAAATATTTGGTTTGGTGTTAACTAGATATATCAATGATCCAATCATCTTTCTGTATAGATTTAGATCAATTTCATTAGAATCATAAAAATACACACTTAGTTTCTTCACATTCGTCACCACTAGTGTAGCTAGAGGATTCAAGTTCAACATCCTAAACTTCCTCAATATCTCAATTATGTACTTCCCCTGACTCAAGAAGATCTCATCAGTTCTCTTCCACACCTCTAGTTCCAAGAATTAGTGCATCATACCAATGTCCTTCATCTCAAACTTAGAGGCAAAAACATACTTGCATTCAACAATAAGGCTCTATGTACTGGTGAGGAATAAATCATCAACGTAGAGGAACAAAATCAAGGACTCACCATTAACAATCTTGTAGTACATGTTGGGATCAACAACACTTTTGTTGAAGCCCAAAAATCATCAGGTGTCCATCAATCCTTGCATACCAAGATCGATGTGGTTTCTTGAGTCCAAGCAAGACCATCCTCAACATGCACATATGAGAATCCTTCTTATGTATCACAAAACCATCTGGTTGATTGATATATACTTCTTCCTCAATATCTCCATTGAGAAAGGTTGTCTTTATATCCATCTGATGTACTCTCTAAACCATGAATTTTGCAAGGTAAATAATCATACAGATATAAGTGTATCAAGCAACATTAAAAAATGTCTCCTCATAATCTATTATCTCCACATGAGAGAATAATCTAGTAACAAATCATCTTTTATGGCTCTCGATGCTCCTGACAACTATGTGTTTGATCTTGTAGATAAATTTGTAAGTAACTACAGAATTCCCCTAAGCTCATAGAACAATATCCCACACACCATTCTTCATGATGTATTGATACTCCTCCATCATGACATCTTTCCATACTGGATGACTAGTTTCCTCCTCATAACATTAAGGCTTAAAATGAATGATGTGGCTCATAGATGTGGCATACAATGAATATCTCTAAGGTCTCTTGGTCAATCGAAAGGTACGAGGAGGAGATGGATATCCTTCTACCTCTTGCGGAGTTTGATGATCCCATGTAGGTCTCTTCTGACATAATACAATATATCTCATAATATATACTCAAGCTACAGGAGAAACGAGATCAACTGGATCAATAGGCTCAGTTGTCTCCCTCTAAACTCTTGGAGGGTGAGGGGGATAAGGCACCATCTATTTCTATCTCTCACTAGAAATCTTCATGTGAGATCCTTTAGATCTCTTGAAAGATGACTCCTCCTCAAAGGTAAGGTCTCTAATCACCTCAATATGTCTCTGACCATGGATGTAGATCCGGTATTCCTTTAAATAATCATTGTACCCCACAAATGTACCCTTTATTCCTTAAAGGTCTAGCTTGGTCCTTTTCTCCTTGGGTACATGAATGTATACTCGACACCCAAATATCATGAAGGGTCCAACCTCAGGCTTCACTCATGAACTGTGTCCATATTATACATCCTATGATTCCCTCCTGGAACACATGCCTAAGTTTCCTCAAGGAACCAATGTCTAAGACATATGGAGGTTCCCTCATGGAACCAATGTATCACAAGACATATTGAGGTTTCCTTGTGAAACCAATTTCTCAGTTCCTTAATCTGAATGTCTCAGGCATGTCAGGAAGATGTATGTTATTCACACATTCCTGAGGTACCACCAACATCTCCATTGTAAGGTTCATTATTTTCACATGCCCGATTTTAGATAAGCAATAGGCGTATGGTAACGGTAAATCTGATAAATTGTGAAGTAAGAAATGCAGAGAGAAAGAAAAGAACAAAAAACAGTATATTAGAATATATGAAGAAGATTACAATGAGAAGAGTTAATGAAGATGATACTATGGAAAGGGAAATAGCTGAGCTAAATAGGCTCAAGCAAATCAAGAATAGAAGGTACAACTGGCCAGGATAGCTGGCAGTGTACAGTCAGCCTGTTGAGGTTACATTATATTTAACACTCCCTCTTAAACTCAACAGTTACAAACATCAGCCCTGATTATGCCTAAGTGTTGTCTCTGAAAAATAAAAACCGATTTTCAAATTGGCTTTGTAAAGATATGAGCAAGATGATCTCGAGAACCACAGAATTGTAGTACAATATCACCATTATTGACTAGCTTGCGTATGAAATGAAAACGAGTGTCAATGTCTTTTCTTTTCTTGTGAAATACATGATTTTTATATAAAGCAATTGCTGAAGTATTGTCACAGAAAATAAGAGTTGGATCATTTTTGTGTATGTGATATATCTTTCAATATTCTTCTCAGCCACATAGCTTGACAGGAAGCTGAGGTAGCAGCGACATACTCTGCCTCTGCAGAAGATATTGAAACAATTGGCTTCTTCTTTGATGCCCATGAGATTAGGTTTGTGCCCAGTTGAAAAGCATGTCCAGATGTGCTTTTCCTGTCATCTAGGCTGCCTGCAAAATCACTGTTTGTGTAACTAGAAAGTTGATTACTATCAGATTTAGTGTACCATAAGCCAAAATTGAGAGTTCCTGCAACATATCTCAGAATTCGTTTCTCCATTTTCCAGTGAGAATCTTTGGGGGATTCCATGAATCTGGAAATAAGGCTGGTTGCATACATAATCTCAAGCCTAGTTGCTGTAAGATACAACAAACTGCCTACTAAACTTTTGTACAGAGTAGAGTCCACTGTAGGACCTTCATCATTCTTGCTCAATTTTGTGCCTAGGGGTATAGGGGTTTCTGCTGGATTGCATCGTTCCATGCAAAATCTTTTGATGATGTCTGCTGCATACTTTTGCTGACATACAAAAATGCCTTTAGTTGATTGATTAACCTCAATCCATAAAAAATATTTCATGATGCCAAGATATGTCATCTCAAACTCAGATTGCATGGCATGTTTAAAATCTGTTAACTCAAGATTTCTCATATAGATCATGTCATCAACATATAAACAGACAATCAAAATTTTACCATGCTGATCTATTTTGGTATAAAGAGTTGGCTCATTTTGACTTTTGCTGAAACCACTTTTGATCAGATAAGTGTCAATTCTATTGTACCAAGCTCTTGGAGCTTGCTTTAAGCCATACAAGGCTTTCTTTAACCAATATACTTTGGCTGGGTGCTCTTGGACTTCAAATCCGAGTGGTTGATCGACATAAACTTCTTCTTCTAAGAAACCATTTAGGAATACTGACTTGACATCCATTTGGTATACTTGCCATTTGTGTTGAGCTGCTATGGCCAATAGAGTCCTTACAGTGTCTAATCTTACTACTGGAGCAAAATTTTCACCATAATTAGTACCTGGTTGTTGTGAGAATCCTTTGGCAACAAGTCTTGCCTTGTGTTTTTCGATCTGCCCTTTTTCATTGAGTTTAGTTTTGTAAACCCACTTGACACCAATTCTCTTCTTGTGACTTGAAAAATCAACAAGAACTGATGTCTTGTTCTTTTCAATGGAGTCAATTTCTTGGTTCATGGCTTGAACCCAATGTGGCTCCTTAGCTTCTTCCTTAAAGGATGTAGGTTGACATGACATTAAAGAAAAAAGGTTGTGTTGTTCAAAGTCATCCAACTGCTGATGGATTTCTCTCAAACTTAAAGTTCTCTGATTTTGTTATTCAAAGAATGATTCTCTGCTGGAAGTTGAGTTATCCTGAGAATTTTCAGGTTGTCTTTGTACCTGTAATCTTGGAAGAATAGTTTGAGGTATTTGTTGTCCTAAATTTTTTGCGTTTTCAGAACTTGGCAACAAAGGATTTTGACCGTCCATTTGCTGATTTTCTAAATCATTCCAGAATTGATTTTCTAAGAGCATTACATCTCTGTTGAGAATTAGTTTCTTGGTGATTGGATTGTAAAGCCTGTAAGCTTTAGATGTTTCATTATATCCAATGAAAATACATTTCTCATTTATGTCATCAAGTTTCTTCCTTAATTCAGAAGGTATGTGAGTGTATGCTATGCATCCGAATGTCCTTAGATCTGCAACATTGAGCTTTGTCCCACTCCATGCTTCTTGGGGAACTTTCATCTTTAGACTTGTGGTTGGAGATCTATTCAGGAGGTAAACTGAGTATGCTACTGCTTGAGCCCAAAACTTATTTGACAAACTTTTCTGTTTGAGAAGTGTTCTTGCCATATTCATTATTGTCTGATTTTTTTTTTCAGCCACTCCATTCTGTTGTGGAGTATACCTAGCTATTGTTTGCATAATAATGCCTTGTGATTTGCAGAAATTTGCAAATTATCTGGAGTTGTATTCTCCTCCTCCATCTGACCTGAGTGATTTGATATATTTGCCACTCTGTTTTTCAGCTTTTGCCTTGAATTCTTTGAATTTTGCGAAAGTTTCAGACTTGTGTCTAAGAAAATAGAGCCATATTTTTCTGCTGAAATCATCAATAAATGTTAGAAAGTAAAAGCTACCATCTATTGAATCTATTTGCATTGGGCCACATAGGTAAATGTGAACAAGTTCAATATGTTTTTTGGCTTGATTTGATGGCTGTGGAAAACTAGTTCTCTTATGTTTTCCAAGTAGGCAAGACTCACATGGGGGAATTTTCTCTTTAAAGATAGGAAGACCTTTGACCATGTCGTGCTTCTCGAGAAGAATTAGACTCTGAAATGGTAGATGTCCAAATCTTGTATGCCAAACCATAGTTTCATTCAGGGTGGATGCACTTTGTGCATATGGTTGAATCATATTTGCAGTTCTGAGGGTAAGGGGAAACATCCTATTTGGAGTCATATGGATTTCAGAAATCAATTTTCTGCTTGGGATTTTGTCCTATATTTTGCAAGATGCTCCCTCAAAAAGTACCTTATAGCCATGTTCAATGAGTTGTTCTACACTTAACAAATTATGTTTCAGATCTGGAACATGATAGCCATTGTTTATTTCTTTATTTACATTATGTTTAGTAAGAATAGGAACAATGTCTTTTCCTTGAACTTTGATTAAGTAATCATTTCCAAGTGTAATATCAGATGAGATTGAAGAATCAATGCATGAAAGTAAATCTTTGTTACCTGTCATATGATTGTTGCATCCATTATCCAGCAACCAGAGATCTTGGGGTTGTTCTTTAGTCTTGTGGCATGAGAGAAACATACCTCTTGAGTTTTCTTCCGTGTGATTTGACACATGTGCTCTGTCTGAGAGTTGATCTGCTTGCTTCTTCCTGCATTTAGATTCATAGTGCCCATATTTTTTGCAGTAATAGCATTGAATGATTGATTTCTCATTTGATCTTCTCCCTCTACCTCTTTGAGGCTGAAAATTCTGATGTTGATTTTGTTGTTGATGTCTTTGACCTTGGAAATTTTGATTTGGATATTGTTGTTTGTTACCTCCACTGGAGTGAGGGTTACTATGATTGATCCCTCTTCCTTGGTGACCTCTGCTTCTTCCTCTGCCTCTCCCTTTGCTAAAGGAGAATTGATTTTTCAAAGCATTGGAGATTGACTCATCTGTGAGATGCAGTTTGGTCTCATGTGTCACCAGAGAACCAATTAATTCATATGTTGAAAAACTGGATAGATCCTTGGATTCAAGGATTGTTGTTACAACCATTTCAAATTTCTTTGGTAAACTTTTGAGGATTTTCTCAACAATTCGTTGATCAGTGATGGTTTCACCAATCAATCTAATCTGGTTCATGATGCCCATGACTCTGGTCATGAACTAATCCACATTTTTAGACTCTGTCATCCTTAGGGTCTTGAATTGCATTCTCAAGGTCTGCAATTTAATTGTTTTGACCCTATCATTTCCTTGGTAGGAAGATTCAAGGATGTCCCAGGCCTATTTTGAAGTACCAGCACCTGTGATTTTTGAAAAAATTGAATCATCCACAGAATTTTGAATCCAAAATTTAGCTTTATTTTCTTTGTTCCTCTGTGTTGCCTGAGCAATTCTCTGTTGATTAGTCATGATGGACAGGTCTACTCGATCTGGTTCCACATATCCATGATCCAATGGATCCCAACACTCTTGTGCTTGCAAGAAGGATCTCATCTGAAGAGACCGGAACTCATAGTTCTTTCCAAGAAGAATCAGACCCTCTGTTGGTCCTAAATTGCTAGACGTCGCCATCTTTTAAGGAATTCAACAAAACAGAAGAAAAATTCTTACTTACCTGTCTAGTGCGTGTAATTTGTAGTGGTTTCGGAGCTCCGTTAGACGAGACTTTTGAACTCTCCAACTTCCGATTGCTAAAACGTCGATTGTCGATGAGAGCTTATCGGCCTTGAATTAGCCCTTAGTCTCCGATCAATGTGACCATGCGCCGAAAGGTTAAAGCACTACAGGCTTTTCCGGTTCTTTGTCCTCTTGAATCCTTGATCTCCGATTTACCGATTTCCCGATATGACTTTTCTTGCCTTAACCCCTCCTGGCTTTGCCCTATTTCATGTGACCAGTTCTCACAAGACCATAGTCATACCTCTTTTCCTTTCGGGAAATTTCTCGAATGCTTTGATCTCCTCCACACGTCCTCCTATGATGGACGGTCCTGATCTCTTCTCGTGATTCCGATACTTCAAATGCTCCGGACGTCTTGTCTTTAGGATTCACGATTTTCCAAATACGGTAATGCCAATGGACTCTCCTATCGGGATTTTTTTTTAAGGCATGGATCTTTGCCACACGTCCCAATAGATGGATGGCTCAGGTCTGCTTCAGTGGTTTCACCATGGATATTCTCGATTCACCATGGGTTTCACCATGGATATTCTCGATGACGTCACCTGAGCCCCATAATGGAGCTTTCCTCCTTTAGGGATTTCGGACTTCGTAATTCTGAAATGCTCGTGCTTCTTGTCCTCAGGATTCATGAAACGCCGAATCCCGATATGCCAACGGTTTCTTCGATGTTCGCCACGTGTTCGAACAAATGAACGACCATGATATTTTCGAGATTTCACAATTTGCGATGTCGGGATTTCATGTATTGGGGTTTTGGAGAGCAGTCTCCTTCGCTCGTCCAACTCTCGATCCCCTATTTTGCGATGGGATAAGATTGACAGCTCACGATATTTCACGATCCAACGGTCCAGAATAGCTCGTGATCTCGTGATTCATGAATTCTCATGACAGGCTTCTAACCTTTACAGCTTGGGAGTGAGCGAAATGACGAGATCTCGCCACTTGTTTCTTGATGGACGGTCCAAATGATTTCAGGATTTCATGACTTCACAAGTTGAAATTCTTTCGCCTTTTCCACGCTCTCCTCGTCCCTTCTGAACTGGATTTCCACCTTGGATCTGTTTGCAGGATGAATCTTATGGTTGCGATGGCTATTCTTTGCGCGTTAGACACGATCTTTGCTGCATTTGACGAAATTTTCTCTTGCGGAAGAAAAAATTTGTGAATCTTTCAAAGATTTGAAAGAATTCAATGAGTTCTTTGTTCTCTGCTCCAGTCTTTCACAGATTTGAGCGATTTCTGAAATGCTTTAAACGCTTCTTCTTTCTGCAACTATCTTTCATGAATTTGAATTAATGCTTTGAATTCTTCAAGAGTTCCCACCTCTTGCAGCTCTTCTTTGTGTATCTTTGATGATTCTTGAAAATTGTCCAAGAATCTTTATTGTTTCTTCCTTCTCAGTCTCTGCTTCCTTCTCGTGTTTATGCTCCTTGAAACTTTCGAGTGTAGTACGCTCTGCGACCTTGCATGAGCTTCTTACATTGATCTTTTGAGCGTATAAGTGGACAACTTCCTCGTGGAAGTTTCCTGCGAGGATCTTTCGAGAGTATGATGGACAGCTCTCCAAGCCTTGTGAAAAGTCTGTGTCAAAATGCTCTCAAGATCCATGTAAGCTCTGTGCTATTTGAGGATCGTGTTGCTCTCCAGCTTGTG
Source organism: Picea glauca (assembly GCA_000966675.3). Taxonomy (NCBI): domain Eukaryota; kingdom Viridiplantae; phylum Streptophyta; class Pinopsida; order Pinales; family Pinaceae; genus Picea; species Picea glauca. The sequence goes on from JZKD02S2271727.1 coordinate 68,567, forward strand.
TGAAGAGGCTTACTACTATAGCTCTCCAGCCTGTGTGAAGAGGCTTACTATTGTAGCTCTGATACCATGATAAATTGCAAAGAAAGAAATGCAGAGAGAAAGGAAAGAACAAAAAACAGTATATTAGAATATATGAAGAAGATTACAATGAGAAGAGTTAATGAAGATGATACTATGCAAAGGGAAATAGCTGAGCTAAATAGGCTTAAGCAAATCAAGAATAGAAAGTACAGCTGGCCAGGGCAGCTGGTGTTCACGAGAAGAAAACCACTGGTCATAACATTCGACCGTTCCTCGTTCCATATTTCAATGTCATTGGATGAAACATCACGCTTCTTAATGAGATGATCTTTGATTTCTCTAGTTAAAACATCTTTACCTGCATCTCTTATGCGCTTAACATTTAACTCTATAAATATTGGCTCTTCAAATAAGTCTTTCACAAAGACTTTGTAACCAAGACTGCCTTCAGTAGTGTATATAAATTCTTCTATTTTATTCCCCACCGCATATTCACTTGGTGGTGTATGCTCAATCGCATCTTTAAACTCACCCGACACTTTGGGAGCACTTGTGTAGAGTGTCGTAACCTGAATAGTTTTCGGTCTGTCAGATTCTCCTTGCTGTTGCCTTTTCAGATTTTCGGTCTGTCAGATTTTCGGTCTGTCAGATTCTCCTTGCCTTTTCCATTGTTGGGTGAACTGCCTACGCTCTCACGTAAATCTACCATTGTCTCTGGTGCTGTCCAAGATCGCTAATGCCCCTCAGAATGTGTCTTTTAGTGCACCCAAACGATGTGATGTAAAGGTGAAAAAACGGTTTATGTAAACCTTTTTAAAGTACCTTCCCATCCTGCAATTCTTTGTTTGTCTCTTGCGCAGTGGAATTTGCATGTATTGCCAAAATCGCAAGTTTTTGTCTGGATTATATAGAATTGTCATCCATGTTGATTGAAGGACACTTGTGTTTAATTTGGGAAGATGTTTCTCCCTGGAATTTCACACTTTTTGGATAAGGTCCGATCTCTGCCTCCATACTCTCAAGCTGTTGTTAAATACTATTTTAACACATAGCCTAGAATCGATGTTTCCCTTGTAATGAAATTAGAGGTCGTTATCGTAATGGAGATGGTTGGAGCAACATGTCAATACAAGAGAATAATTCCAAGAAACTATGTCTCTCACATTTTTCTAGAGCCTAAATTTCTCATTGAATATTACACCAGGTATCTTTGTCACCACATCGTGAACATTCGTTATCCACGGAATTATCAATCCCAGTTCATCACACCAATTTATGAAAGCAACATTTGCAATGTGGGGTCCTCCAAATGAATATGCCATTAAATCGGACACGTTAATATCCAGGGTGGCGGCTTAAATATTTCTACTGCACACAACCGTTTTGATGCAAGTTATCTTGTCTCATTTTGATATCATGTTTTTTTTCTTTATATAAGATATATAATATATATATTATTATAATAAGTATTTCATCTATAGGAAACATATGCTGATCATCTATGAAAAATGCATTCTTGGAATAATCAATAACTATTTATTATTATCATTTAATTATTATATATGATATTTAATAATCAATAATTATATTATTAATTATTATTCTAAAAAAATGTCTTCGTGATGTTGTCCAAACATCAACATGAACAAAACCATTTTTTCTGAAGCAAAGCTAAGAATTCATGAATGGAGAGGTAAGAGCCAACATACATGTAAGGAGAATGTGAGAAAGCTAAACAGTAAACTATTTTTTCACCAAAGGCCAAGCTCAATTGAGGTGCTACTAAGGAGAGCAACAAAAGCCAATGCGGGGAGAATAGTAAGGGTGGTGGCTTTGAGGTAGGGTAAGAATGAAGCACAATGCATGTCGTTTCTCCTCTTTTCACAATAAATGCCATCAACCACAACCAAATATTTGGCGCACCCAACTCCCAAAAATCTTGTTCCAACAAAACATATCGCCCATCATAAATCCAATATCCATATAACATAACATACCATTTCCAAACTCAAAGTCGAATCGACCTCTCATATGAATTTCATAGTAATAAAATTCCAATTTAACATTTATCATCGAAACAACATGTCCCAAATTCCTTGCTAGTGGAGTATTACACCCAACATAATAATCATTTTGCCCATATATATAAATATACCATAAGTTGCATGTCACTTATAGTTGGAGCAATATATCAAAATCTAGGGATAGCAAGAGTAAACTGATATGTTTAATGAAATAAGCATTTTCTCTGTTTTAATATCAAATTGCTAACACACCAAGCATATCTTAGTTGCATATAGAAATAGCTTAGGATGTCCCCTTATTCTAAAACTTTAGAATCTTTATGGTAAGGTAATCATGAGCACAATGAAAGGATCTCTTTCTATCATTAATTTTTGAAAGGGGTCCTATTTATTTAGTATTATTTAAAATATATATAATTAATAATTCATTGCAACTCATTTACCAAAGAAACTTATGTTGTGCTTTTCAGCATCAACAAGGGTGAAAAATGCAACCTCTAAAAAATGAGGACTCATCTTTTCCACTCAATTCCAATAGGTATTAGAAAGAATTAACACTTATGTTGTAGCATATCCTTATGCAATGGGATTCAATCTCTTTCCAAAATTACTAACCATAAATGAGGATGAGTGGACAAATCCTTCAAAATATTGAGTGGACAAATCCTTCAAGGATTGCTCTACTACAATTGTTCTTCCTCCTTTGGAGCATCTACAAATGCTTGGAGTTGTGTACATAGAATTCAAACCTAGGAGAATTCAAACTTAGATATTTGACTATGCAATCTTAAATAAAACATATTCAAACTTAGATATTTGACTATGCAATCTTAAATAAAACATATTTTAAAGATTTATGGTATTTAAATATGCAATGTTAAAATATAAAATATATTTTAAAGATTTATGATATTAGAATATGCCATCTTAAATATAATATATTTTAAAAATATTTTGAAATCCAAAAAATTATACTTGGATTTATATTTTAAAATATTTTGAAATCCAAAAGTATATTAAGTGTTTCATAATAAACAAAATCCTATGGGTAAGTTGTCAATTCAATTTTGAAGATGGATAAAATGACAGCTTAAAATAGAATTTTAACGTAAAATAGCTTATAGAAATCGACATAAATATGTTATCCCGTGTACACTACGAACGAAGACGCTATACATGGTGCATCCTACAATTGCATTCAATATTCCGTCGCCTCCTCCCCTCCCCTCTGCATATTGTATTAATAGACGATCCATGAGAGTACTGTAATGCATGAAATTATTCCGAAAGTACACACCGTTCATATATATAATTATCTCCCAAATTTACAGTTCCAAAAGTTCTGGTGGCCGCTGCTCGTCCGGACTACAACCCAACCCACATTCTCCACCTCCGCCGCCTAACCATGTTCAGTCTTCCGCCGAAGCAGCGGCAGCAGGAATGTGCCCTCGGAAATCTCGTTGCGGCGACAATGTTCCAACTCCACCTGGATGTTGCACTGGAAGTGCGATAAAGAATGATGAGACTCTTCCAAAGAATTTGATTCCCTTGTGAAACAAAAACTTTCCGACACCACACATTCTAGGTTTAGGTTTACAGTACATATTTTTATGTTTTTCATGCAAAACGTATTCTCTAGCGCACGTAATCGTAACAGGATTTGAAACTTTTCATTCATATGATTTGAAACTTTTTATGCATGAGAATATTTTTATGTTTCTCATGCAAGCGTATTCTATAGGAAATCGTATTCTCTATATATTTTTATGTTTCTCATGCAAGCGTATTCTATAGGAAATCGTATCAAATGAGGCAAAGGTTGAAAATTGTGTTTTGCTCCATTATGCAAATTTCGAAAAAAAAATGATTGAAAAATCTCTCTCTCCGGTTTTCTAAATCTGTCTGTGTCTCTATCATTGAGTGAACATTTCAAAATATACCTTCAGATTATAATCACCACAGAAACAATTAAATATAAATATAAAGCGTTCACTGTTGTTATAATATAAATAAAAAAAAATTGAAGTTATATGAAAAGAGAGAGAATCATTTCAATTTATTAAGTTGTAAATATTTATTTCAATCATGTTATAAAAATATCATTTAATGAGGTGTATGAGGAGGAGGCCAGATCTGGGGTGGAAACTGAGTGAGGAGGTCGAACCACTCGACTCGGCAAGACCATGGCAAGGACAGAGGTGGGAGCCCTCTTTGACTGTGAGAGGACTCATTAGAGGAGGAAGGTGAAGAAGGCAAAGAGTTGTGCGATGGTTATCAGGCAGGATGTAGATGGCTATGCGAGGCCTATTATGATACCAGTCCAAGCCCCTCATGGATTTCCTTTGAAATCGAGGCATTACCTGAGTGAAAATAATGTATGAAGGAACGAAGAGGTGGCTAACAAAATAGGTGAAAACAAGTGAGGAATGCATATTGAGTGGTGGCTCTCGAGGGAAGGGGAAAAATTGATGGACCAGTCGAGGAGAAACATGATATAAATAGTGTTCGAGAGGGAAGACACACACGTGAAGAGGTGACCACCATAAATACTTCTCCATTGATAAGACGAGGAGACAAGGAGGAGCATGCTCAAATAATTAATGACGCTATGTTTGGAGTGAGGTCTATGCATTTTCATAGTGTGGGAGAAGGGGAGGTGCAAGCACCAGTCACATGGTTGGTATTGAGTTGGTAGGCATCATCCCCTCCACTTGGACACTTGTATACTACTAACACCCCATCCGTGAGAGAATAACTCCATTATAAAAATATAGACAATTCAAAATAAATAGGATATGATAATTGTAGAAATCTGTACAATTGTATTTTTGAGAGAGATGTATCATTCATTTTTTCTTTTACTTTCAGTTTTTACACCTTATTTATTTATACCTTAGCCATGTGGTTTTCTTATCTATAGCTTTCTTGGTGATTAGAGATATTAAGGTAACCAATGCTATATATAAAAATATGGAGTGGACTTGATTATTTCAAAACTAAGTATATTTATTGTACTAGATTATTTCTTCTATAGTTATTGATAATTCATTGGTTTTTCCTCTATGACATTTGTGTTCAATTTATAAATTCTTAGATCCGATTCATACTATTATAGATATGATTAGAGTTAAATTAGATCCAAGATTATAATCCCAAGTAGATAGGTACAAAGGTAGCATGTATTTTGTATGTAGGAAGATTGTTGTGAAGATTGGAGCCAGAGTTTCAGTGTTGCAACAACCACGAGATACAGAGGAAACCCTTAAGAAATGTATGTAAATATTCACCACTTCTTAGGATAATGATGAATATATGTGGTTGAATCTAGATCTAGGAAAACCGTAAGAAGTCTAGCCCTCTTTCTGTCAAGGGAAGATCCTAGGGAGATATTTCTATCCAACCAATGATATCCCCTTGATATTTAACCTCATAACAGTTGGTACAAGTGGTAGTCGTGTTCTATCAACAATACATTTAATAACAACTAGTACTATACATATTTATAAATAAATACACACATCATATAAGTTTGTTACTATTTATGTCTCATGATGGAATATTGGAAAGATGTCATAATGTTGTAATGCCAACAATGCCCTCTGGTACCTATGGAAGTTATTGATGTTGATATATGATTGTGTTATCGAGTTAAGGAATTATTGATTCATGTGATTAGGTAAAGACATGGGATGACATGCATGGTTTTGTCAATTAAATATGTAACTAAAAAAGTTACAACACATTTATTTATATATGAGATTGTGAGATGATAGAAGGACATATAATGAGTAGACATGAGTAATAAATTCAATAATTCATGATGTAGAAATTATCTAATAACTTTTTTTCTAAACATGGGATGATAAAGTTATAATATACAGGGTAGGTGACATGGAGATTTCTATATTGTTTAATAATATGATGATTTACTAATGGGTATTGAGCTATGACATGGATAATTATTTACAAAAATGAAATGATATGAAAAAACTAATATCATAACTAATGGTTCCATTTAACTACATAACATGGTTCCATTTAACTACATAACATGTTAAGGTCTATTTTCCATGAGATTCAGAGAATCTCTTCTAGGTTTATTTATGTATATTTTCATCATTTTTACATGGAAAAGAGAGAAATGGAAAATGGATGGCCCAAGGTTATAATATTATTGTATATGAGTCAATGGAACATCTAGGAAGACATTTATAGGCAATACTTCAATTTCCATCATCCTTCCTTTTCCTAATAGTTGTTCATTGAAATGTTTTTTTAATGGTTCCATTGAAACTTTTGTTGGGGATTTTACAAGATAGTTATGGCTTCTGCTGGAACAATTTGTATTTAGCTTTATTAGGTTTATTTTAGATTGTATATGGGATTATGATATGATTTTTTAAGACTTTATAAGTTCTACAATATGTGGGTGTCCCTCCATCATTCACAGTCTTGGGAATTGGAAACTAGACCTACTTTGAATAGATTCTAAGAAAAAAATATGGAAGTGGAAGCTTTGCATCATAATACAAAGATATGGAATTTTCATCATTATCATCATAATCATCAGTCATGAACATCAAATAAACAAACACTGCAATTCTTAAAGTGCATGCCAAGATGTGTTTGTGTGTGTATTCAAAATCATCTCAACTATACATTTTTTTTTAAAATGCAACATCATGACCAATATACAAAATGGCAGCAAGTTCCCAAACATGGAAAAGTCACATATGGTTCCATAGATACAAAATGACACTCATTAACCACTCCCACACTCACACCTATCAGGTGCATATCAATACTCAATGTTTCTTATCTTACTTGAGGTAGCACCTCTAGTTGTTTTGCACCTAGACAAAGTTTGTCACTCTAGAGAATAGATAAAGAAACAAAATCCTTATAATTATTTTCACAATTATTTCAGAGACTTACAAAATGATATGTTTTGATTCAAGGTAAGAAAATGCACCATCGATGATACCGACAAGAGGGTGTTAACCTCCTCCATGACCCTAATCTCTCAGTGATCAACAGTTACAAGGATCAAAACATTAAATTTAAACAAACATGCAAAAAAACAATTCCATTAATGATACATAAAAAATTATGAAAAAATAATCTTACCGTGAATAATTATGGCAATGGTGGAGAGTTTTTAGTAGGTGTATCACTCGTTTGTACAACCTTCTCTTTGACAATATCTCTAGTGGAAGCCTCAATGGATGGCATAGTCTAGTTTGCAACATAAACAACTAACGGGTTGTGTACAGGTGAAGCGATTGTGGATGTATCAGATGGAAAAGTTGGTGGGGGTACATTGTGGATGGATCCAATGGAAAAAAGTAGTGGGGTGGATGACATATGGGTGAAACTACTTTGGATGGACGGGATGATAATGATGGTGGTGGTGTGCATTGATAAATCCCCATGGGTTGTGAGAGGGATGGTAAAACCCTTAGGGTGAGAAGAGGTATCCCAAGAGATGGGGTAGTGTAGCAAATGACTAGACTAGCCCTATAGATAAGAACAAAAATGTTAAGAACCAAACATCAATATAGCATATAAGAACCTCACGAAAAGTACTCAACATCTTGAAAAAGAGATAATATCAGATAATAAGCCTCTTCAAGGGGGCAACCTCCTTTTACCCCACTTAAATTTTCAAGTACAAGATGATTCAAAATGAAAATGTCTCCTTGGTATAT
>JZKD02S2271727.1:80531-98938 GCA_000966675.3 Picea glauca
AAGATGATTCAAAATGAAAATGTCTCCTTGGTATATATAGGAGACTAGGAGGTATAATTACAAATAATGGCCTAAATCCGACATAATTAAAATAACATTACTAATCTAAATTACACCTAATATCCTAAAGCCGACATAAATAAAATAACATTACTAATCTAATATGCCCCAATTAAGGGGTAATGAGCCAAAATTATGAAAAAATAATCTTACCGTGAATAATTATGGCAATGGTGGAGAGTTTTTAGTAGGTGTATCACTCATTTGTACAACCTTCTCTTTGACAATATCTCTAGTGGAAGCCTCAATGGATGGCATAGTCTGGTTTGCAACATAAACAACTAACGGGTTGTGTACAGGTGAATCGATTGTGGATGTATCAGATGGAAAAGTTGGTGGGGGTATATTGTGGATGGATCAAATGGAAAAAAGTAGTGGGGTGGATGACATATGGGTGAAACTACTTTGGATGGACGAGATGATAATGATGGTGGTGGTGTGCATTGATAAATCCCCATGGGTTGTGAGAGGGATGGTAAAACCCTTAGGGTGAGAAGAGGTACCCCAAGAGATGGGGTAGTGTAGCAAATGACTAGACTAGACCTATAGATAAGAACAAAAAGAAGGTGGAATGTTGGTAGCGATGGTTAATGAATGGGTGGTGGTACATGAGACCTAATAGTGGATATATATTTATGATATTTTTATGAGTACAACAATGTAAATCCAAAACAATATAACATATTTCACATTTAATAAAGATTTAACTCAACATATGATAGCCTTGAAGGGGTGACTTGTCGATCCTAGATAGACATAGTTCATCACCATATGGTACCCCAACCTGTAGAAACACAAAAAAATTATATTTGAAGATGCGAGAGAAAAATGAAATCACCATGGTGAATATTCAAAGGTGACACATACGTGTGTTTGTAGTACACGAATGAGTATCCTTCCTCTACTACTGCATTAGTAGTGAAAACTAGCAGTGTTGCATTTATGGACATAGAAGGTCTTCTATCGAAGCATATAAACTGTAAAGTTCATCATATAATAATATATACAAAGAAATACAAAGAAAACTATATATATATTAAATGAAGAACATAAAGATGGTGAAGATACCAACCTCCTCCATGAAACTCTCATGTCCATTGGCCTCTATCGACCCACAAAAAACATCTGCAACTTGAGAATCTATGAGGGTCAGATGAATGTTTACTCTATCCATCTTCCTTCTTCTACCTACACTCTACTATAGGGCTTGAGCGTCTATCTCCTCTAAAATGTTTATTTATAGGTATCTCTTTCTGATATAGTGCTACACAACTACCATGCTGAACAAGGCTACTAGTCAAGGATGATATCGATAATTGTATCTACAAGATGATTTCTATGAAGAGAGGATGTTGAGCAGAGGGTTAGAAATTTTCCTAGAAGGATGAGGACCTAGGACCGGGTCACCCATGAACAACCCCATTTAATTTACCAATGTCAAAGTAGTTGACATGCTAACCTAATATTAAATGTGGCCAAAATTTCCTAAATAAATATAGAACCACCTCCCTATTATTGTAGGGAGGTTTTCCAAACACCATAAATCATCTCTCCATCCAATTATCCTTAAATTGTTGATAGATGTTTCAATCGATAAAAATGCATCTCTTTGTGGCTGATAGATTTAGTCTCCTTCTAGGATCAATGTAGAGTAACATCAATTCTTGTTTTGTAATGTTCAAGTTTCTCACTTGGGTTTTATATATGTATGTTATGTCTTACTCGAACATCCTATCCCTACAGTAAAAAATATTTCTTAATTTCACTTGGACATTTGCAATGGAGAATACAATGGTGTTCAATGAAGTAGCTAATTACAATAAGGTTAGATTTCTAGTACTACTTCGACAATAAATCTAAGACACTTCAACCCTCATCAATTTTCATGGTTTAGGTTTGGTGTGTCTCACTATGATTATGTTGCATTTTGGTTGTCTCTAAATTCCATATTAATTACTTTTCTAAAATTTAATAATAAAATTTATATAAATTAGATTTGTTTTTTAAATTAATTAAAAATATTAAAAATTAAATAAAATTAAATATTTTAGAAAATTAAAAAAAACACCAAATTACATTAAAAACAAATACATAAAATTCTTGAAGATTTTCTAGTTAATTAAAAAATTCCTAAAATTCAATTGCCTCAATGACCTAGAAATTTCCTTACCAAATCCCTAAGCTTTATTTTCCTCAATGATCTCACAAAATCACTTCATGACACAACAAATAAAAAAAAGGTCATTTTTAATCTAACCTAATAGGAATACGCATGTGCGTAAGAATGCATGTATGTTAGAGTCTCACAATAAATCTAATGAAAAATTGTTTATTTAAGTGTAATAGTAATTCCAATTAAAATTTTATTTTTCTACTACTGCAATATTTCTTTTATTTGAGATTTCAATACTAACCCTGAACAATGATGAGCCAAATTAATTCATGTTAAAGAAAAGTCTGTAGACTAATCAACAGATATGTGCCTGCTTAGGAATGAAAATATGGTCACAAGTTGAAACATTAGAGAACTGGAATGAAGTTTAAAGAGTAACGTTTAAAAACAAATCGATTGGTATTTTCTTCATAGGAGTTATTCACGTGAGAGAAATCTCAATCATTAATTTAAAGTTAAACCTACAGTCATAATGACGGTTGAATAAAAAAAATTCATTATTTTTGTATGAATTGATTTGATAATAAATTTTCATAAAAATAATTATCTTGCTTCTGTTGTAACATATTATATGAATTCTATTCGCACTCAAGAGTTTTTAAATAAATTATGGAGCGATACATAAATTCTTTTACAATGAAACACTTATGCGATATGGTAGGATATTAAAATTACAAACAATGATTTATATATAGATTCTACATTATTAAAATATAGTTGGAGTGGAAATTAAATTATAGAGTATAATTTATTAGTCCATTAAATATTATATTTTTTTAATAGTGAGTATTTCAATTCACTATTATATGGAGTTAAGTTTAGAATTAAATTTAGAGGGGTAGGATATGTTTCATACACTAATTTGATGTGTGGTTTAGTCATGAACTTAAAAATATGTTATTTTTATCATTATTTTTGTTATTGTTATTGTTATTGTTATTAACTTTAAGTTGGAAGGATGATTGATAATGATATGTAGGTGCACATATTTGTATCCACAAATTGGGATATGGCATAGTCAATCCTTAGTTAAATTTAGTATAACTTGAGTGAAATTAATGGTTAAAAATATGGGTTTTCTCATTTGAAGTCATAAGTGCAAATCCATAAAGAGTATATAGGTAAGGATGAGAAAATAACATAATAATTTACCTATCTTGAATCTTAAAAATTAAGTTAATATCAAACATATTAATATTGTTACATCTCTCTACAATAAGAATTGAATAAATCTTTTAAAAATGATAAAAATTAAATAAAATGTATGCACATGTGCAAGCTTTAAAATGTGGTTGAATTAAACAGGTATGGATTAACAAAGACTAATGAAAGCTAAATACTCATGACTAGTTAATGAATTAACAAAGATTAATTAAAGCTAAATACTTTCCCATGATGATTTTACTTAGTCCATGCTTCCATAACTACATGATAAAACTTCCCCACCAATCTCTTACATGAATTCAATGATTCATTTTCAGAAGTAAAAGGAAGTGGATTATTCATCATTATTCAACTGAAAAATACCCATCTTCACCTTTCAAATGAGCAAGAAGCGTATGAAAAGGAAAATAGAACAAGTGAATTCATCAAAAAGTGTAGGAGTAACTTCAGAATAGTAAAAAAAAAATACAAACTCCATCATGACCAACATAAGACCGATCATAAATTTTATGTTGAAACAACATGTGGTTATATCTCAGCAAAGAGAAAATAAATAGGTGGTTAGGAACTTCAAGTGATTGAGAACCAAACAATAAGTAACCACTGAGCAAGTTAATGACAATGCATTTAAACTAAATATGCATACACATATGAAGACATGTATTAAGTGATGAATGTGGAGATTTTATGGTTATGTGAGTTGTCCTTATTGGATGGGGATTAAGAATTTAATCATAGTGAAATATTTCACTGTGAAGGCACTTAAGAAATTAAGGAACTAGAGAATATAGTGTTGTGGAGGAAAGTTCAATATACTTGAAGATGATTGCATAAATTATACAAAATCGACCTTAACGTCAAATCAGCTAGGAGAGCATGATGGTATGGGGAAATAAATTCTCATACAAAATTGACCTTAAAGTGAAATCAGCCACGCAAGCATGATGATATGGGGAAATAAATTCTCATAATTGTTTTCTTATCTTTTATTTATATTTTTTGCAATAAAGATCCTTGTATTGGGGGAGGTGTTTTGAAATAGATCATAAAAAAAATCAAATTCACTTAATAAGTCAAAATCTCTTTCAACCAAGAAAGTCAAACTCACTTAATAAGTCAAACTCGAATGCTAGTGCATCCATTTCATGAGACCACATGCTTAACTTAACGAGCTTTAATAGGAATAAGATATGCATAGGTCTAGTTGACCACCAGATCTTAACCGTGATTCCATGTGCGTCAACCATGAGTATAAAGTTAACTATAATCATGAGGACTAAGTAGTGACCTAGTATTGGATAAGGAAGAGGACATGAGGTAGCGGGTGTAACAAAACTTTTCGGGGTGGGAGGGACAATGGTTTTCAATTTATGAAAATTTTGAGATGCGAAGCTTAGTGGAATAGATAAACACTGGCTCTAGAGCATAGGAAAGTCATTCAACACTAAACCTAAATATTTAAATGTTTCCCTAAGAAGGACAACTATCATCCTAGGCATTTCATTAAAGGATATCTCCATTGAAGGACCTTGAATTGAAGGAACTTATATGCCATCATTTCTATAACGAGGGAATTTGCACAAATTTTCAAATTATTTCTTGTGTTAATAAATTTTATATTCTTTATGTATTCATGATATTGTGTAGAAATTATCTTATATTATGCTTCTAAATGTGCATGGACCATCTGATCGAGGTTGATATTGGTGGCCACCCACCTACTCCAAGTGACTCAACCTAGTAGTTTTTCAATTTGACAGTTTTTTCCTAGTTTTCAGGTCCTAAACTTGTGGGGCCATTTTGACGCCATAAAAATCGTTTTAGGGAAAGCATCAATGGAACTATAGAAAAATTCAGAGTTTGAAGGAATAATATGTATTCCTCAGGTAGAACTTTCCAATATGATATCGTGTGCCTAAAACGAAGATCGTATTCAAAAGTTACGACCCTCGGAAGTTGATGTACTAACATACCCTAACGATTCCCACATGACTTTTGGTGCTTCATCTCCTAAGGTTAGGTTTTTTAATGTTTAGGGTTTTGACATTCATGTTTATTGTAAAAATGGTTTAAGAGCCTCATTGTACTCATATTCTTGTGAATGAGTGTATTTTTCACATATCTTCTCAAAGATAAGATGCCACCATTCTAGTAAGCTTGTTTTCAATATGCATTTTATAGTTTCAACATATTTCTTTATTGAATAGAATCTAGTTTTATTATGCCTCTCTTATTTTTTCTTATGTCTCTGGGTTAATAATAATAATAGTAATAATAATTTGTGTTCATTTCATTATGCTCATAAAATATGGATCAGTGGTATGAGAGTGGTTTGCTCCTTGTCGTTCTTAGTGCATTTCCGTGACAAGGTTAGGGTACAAAAAGTTGGATCTCAAGCCTGTTTCTCTTGAGGATAAAATCTCTCGCATGCCCCACCAACCTTCGAGGGAGGGAGAAAATAACGATGATGGGACACGAGAGCCTTTCAAAGTGTTTCTCAAGGAGCCCATCGTGCAACAGAGGAACGAGATGATGTATAATTTTGCACAAATCCTTCGATGACTACAAACATGCGATGCATCTTCCTCGAGAAGGGGAATCGCTCTCTTCAAGGTACATATCAACTTTGATATTCCTATATTTGAAGGTCAGATAGATGCAGATGTTGCAGATAAATGGTTGAATCTGTTAGAAGGGTATTTTTTTGTCCATAACTTTTTGAATAGAGAAAATATTACCTTTGTACTCCCCAAAGATGTTCCCCATTTCAAATTTCGGTGGGAGACTTTCTGTGAGCAAAGGAAATAGAGGAACCCTCATTATTTGTAGTGGCACTCACCTAGGAATCATTCATGGATTATATTAGGAAAAAATACTACCCTGTTGGAACTTATGGTGATATGTATACAAAATGGACCACGGTGCAATAGGAAATGGACCAAGCAGTTCCTAGGCTCACAAATATCTTCCATACCTTCTGCACCAAGCTCGGTATCAAATGTTCTGAGTGACATCTACTGCTCAAGTACCACGGTGGTATGCATAGATACATCCTGACATAAAAATTTTTTTTTACATCTTGTCCTTGGGAGTGGCGCATTGATATGTCGTCAAAATCGAGCAGAATCTTAAACAAAAGACGTGGCATTTTGGGTCTAGGAATCTCTCACAGCAAAAGCAGGGAAAGGGCGGCCCTAACCCGGATAACAAAAAGAAGACAAAATATGGAAAACTTGAGGACAACCAGTCTAATCCATAAATAAAGAATGACAATGGAAAGACAAAGAAAGATACCAGGAAGTGGTGTGACTTCCATAATATCCATTGGAATATAAACATTGTTAATTGTCTCTCAAAGAAATCATTGGTGCATGAGTTGAAATACCATGAACCAGATGTGGGTTTTGACTCTGATCTAGAAGCACAAAAGGGGAGATAGATCATTTAAGTGGAACCCAGTGCCACCGTTGCGACCTGCAAGATCCATCCCATGAACTTGATGAGCTAGAGTAAGGAGAGAACCTCTTTCATTCACATATGTGGGTGAAATGAACCTCACCGCACTTTATTGTTGATAGTGATAGCCATATAAACCTCATTGCATTGGAGTTTTTCAAGTGGCTATCCCTCCCGACAATTGCACACCCACATCCCTACACCATCGGATGGCTCCTCCAAGGAAGTGATCTTCACGTCATCCAACATTGTCATTTTTTGTATGAAATTAATGCATTCAAGGATGAGGTATTGTGTGATGTTTCTCCCTTTGAATTTTGTGATGTTATTTTGGTCCAACTTTATTTATGGAAACATCATGTTGTGTATTAGTCTAGGTGTCATAGTGTTATTACTACTTTGAACAAGAAATTGTATAGGATACAAAAGGTAGTCCCACCTAGTGTAATTTCCTTGATCTCTACCAAGAAATGTAGGAAGGTCATCTTTGAGACCGGGAAGTTTGTCTTCTTCATGATTTTCTCTTAGAGTGAGTGAAAGATGGCAGCCACATCTAGGGCCTTCGTGGCCGACCTCTCCACACAGAAAAAGCAAGTGGATAAGGTCATGGAAGAATACATAAATCTTCTCCTCACTTATTGGGGTACCTTTGCACTATGAGGTTAAGCATTCCATCGATCTGACCCCTGGTACATTACTATCTAATGGACTAGTCTATCTCCACTTTGTGTTAGAAAATGAGGAGATCAAAAAATAGATCCAAGTATTTCTCCAAAAGGGGCACATCTAACCCATCTCATCACCTTGTGGAGTCCCAATCGTGATTGTGAAAAATAAATATGGGACCTGATAAATATGCATTGATTATTGGGGCCTAAATAAAATCATAGTAAGGAACTGGTATGTGATTCTCTGAATAAACAATATTCTTGTTCATTTCAAGGGGGGCACATACTTTAGTAAGATTGATCTGAATTATGGCTACCATCAAGTACCAGTAGAATAGAAATGTGTATGGAAGACTCCTTTCAAGTCAAAATAAGGTATTTTGGAATGGTTGATCATGCCCTTTCGTTTGACAAATTCCCTAACAACTTTCATGAGGATGATGGAAAATATATTGCAGTCTTTCACCAATTCATTTTTGTTGGTCTCTCTAGATGACATCCGCATCTACAAAGAGACTTGGGAATAACACTTACACCTTTCAATAGGTTATGCACACTCTATGGCAACACAAGCTATATGAAAACATGGAAAAATTCTCCTTCGAGATGGACAGGGTCTAGTACCTAGGATACATTGTTGATGAACATGGTGTGCATGTGAATTGAGCCAAGATACAGGTCATTTGTGACTAGAAAGCCCCAACCATGCTCACTAAACCTCAGATCTTCTTAGGCCTTTCCAGTTTCTATCACAGGTTCATGTTGTGATTCTCCCATATTACATGGGCCCTACACCAAGTAACTAGGGGTGGTGGTAAGGAAATGTTTGTGTGGGGCCTGGCCCAACAACAAGATTTTTATGATTTAAAGTACCACTTATGCTCATCCCAGTGATTTCATTACTTGACATACAACAACCCTTTGGGATCAAGACAAATTCTTCAGAAAATGTTGTGGGTGTAGCTCTCACTTAGTATGACCACCTCGTGTCCTATCATAGTGAGACACTATGATATTTTTTCCATAAGTATTGTACTTACGATAAAGAAATGCACTCCATTGTGCAAGCCTACCGCTAGTAGAGATATTACATTCTCAGGAAGGAGACAATTCTTCACATTGATCACAAGCCATTGCAGTTCATGTAGACATGAGGAAAATTACAGAATGAACGCCATCATAAGTGGTTCACCTACTTGCAACATTTCCACCTCAATATGAAGTATAAGAAATGAAGTACCAACCATGTCCTTGATTTCCTCAACCGACCTCCAGTCATGACACTCACCATGGTGCTAGGATCTTCCTACCACGAGACCGATGGAGAGTATGTCCATTCTTGGGATGATCTAGAATATTTTTGTCAGGTGACTTATTAAAAAATTGTATTAAATGAGCATAAACAAAAGTACACCATAAAGAAAGAAAATCTCAAAAGGAAAGAGACATAAGCATGCAATATGAACACAAAGAACTTGATAATGGAGTTCATCCCTGGTGGACTACGTCTCTGGTTCTTTCTCTCAAATGGGTAGGTCTTTTTATTAACTCCACAAAAGAAAGGAAAAATACATAAGTATACCTCATTCTGGAGTTAATCTACAAAATATTTACTCAGATAATAAATCTAACATCACCACTCCGTTTTTGGGATCGAATTTCCTAAAAATGATTGTCTCCATGCCTCGATTCGAGTCTGACACTTTTAGTCACAAGAGACACCCCTCAATCGGTTTGCATGCCCTCCTCCTGCAATAAATGATTGGACTATCTCAAAATCCATGCCCAGTCTCAAAATCCATGCCCTAGTCTCTCATATGTCCCGTACACTAGTGGAGGTGCCCTCTTATACAAAAAATTAGGTAGTTACGTAATAAGTGAAGTGGTTGGCACATTGGTTGCAGATTCTATATTAATAACTTTGGTTAGCATAGGTCCCGAGATCGAATCTCGTGGACTACCCTTCTTAATACACAATTATAAAAAAGTTGGCGCATGCGCTAAATATAGCGAAGGATTAAACTCGCGGAATGGATATTACTTCGACGAATATTATTGCTAGAGTGGCGGATATGCTATATATGGAATGTGTTTGAAACATAGTCACATGGGTTAACATAGACTCAAGGGCTGGGCTGAGGGCCTATCCCTTTTCCTTGGCCCATATGAAACATTACCAAACATAAATAAAATGTGGACCATATTAAAAATAAGGAACACATAGTGGTATGTGGGCTAGTGTTGAGGTTGTAAGTCCTTTGGGCTATGATGTTAGGAGTTCAAGTCTCATCAGATCCAATATTTTGTAATGAACTACATCATAAGAGGCCAATGGGGGGTTTCCAAGTGGAAACCTATCATTGGTTGTCCCGTGCCACATGTCAACCGAAGAATCTTCCATTTAGACCTATAACATTGTTCCACATCACCCTGTACGGACATGCGACATCTACCTGGAGGAACATGACACATGTCACCCTTGCAGTGGTAACACTTGTCACCTTGACCTTTGACTTTTGACCAAGTTTGACTTGAACTTTGACCGCTTATATATTTTTCATACGAGCTCGATTTGACAATTCGTTTGCACCATTCGAAAGCTTGTGTCACGCACTTTGTGGCCATGCCATTTTAACTGAGTTTTGGGAAATTTGAATTTTTTCCCTTTATCTGTTTGATAAAGCCACTCTAAGCGTTCTGAGTTGCCTCTATGAGTTCTTAGTTGTTCTTAGCCTTCTTTGGATCCATTTTGGATCACACCTTCCCACTGAGATCTTTTTGGACCACCAAAAGCTTTCATGAATCAAATGGTAAGTGAGGGAAGAGTCCCTTCACTTTGTCCAATCCACTTTTCCTTACTTGGATGTGTGCCCTTTAAGACTAGTCAAAAATGATCAACGTCACCCATGCGTGAATTCCTCTTCATTCTTTCCAGGATGATATATTCTTATAACTCATCCAAGTACTTAGATGAAAACTCATCAACTGAAGGTATTGAAACTTCCTCATCCTGATCCATGATCATGGGAGGCTCAAAATGTTTCAATTTATCTACATTCACAACTGAATAAATCTTCATATAAGGTGGAATATCTAAACGAAAAGAATTAGTGTCGATTTTCTCCAAGATAGTGAAGGGTCCATATAAAGTAGGATTGAGTTTCTTTCCTTCACCCTTCAATCATTCCTTGCTAATGTGAATCCATACCTGGTCTCCAACCTAGAACTGATGATCAACCATGTGCTTCCCATGCCGATATTTATATTGTTCTTGAATCTTCTCCAATTGTTCGTTGATTACCTGGCGTATCTGTTGGATCTTCTAAATGAACTTGTGGGCTCTATACTTTGTTCGTTCTTCATCCACATCGACATATATCCCATACATCAAGTACAAAGGAACCTTTTGTAGTACCCAAAACATGTCTCAAAAGGTGAAATATGAGTGGATGAATGTAAATATTGGTTATAAGCATGTTGTAAATAGGGTATATGTTCATCCCATAAATTAGGATGCATGTTGTTGTAGCCTCGAAGAAAAATTACCATTTTTATGTTTACAACCTCAGTTTGTCCATCGGTTTGTGGATGAAAAGAAATGCTCCTCTTCAATTTGGTGTCCATCATTCTCCACAAGCTAGTCCAAAAATCCCCAAGGAATCGAGTATCTTGATCAGAGACAATGGATATGGGTAACCCAAATTGAACCCAAACATAATGAAAAAACTAGATTAGGAGTCTTCTAATAAGTGATATTATTTTTACATGGAATCAAGATACACATCTTGTTGAACCTATCCACTACGACATACAAATAATCATGACCATATTTGGTCATTGGTAAACCCCATACAAAATCCATGGAAATGATTTACCATGGATGGGATGGAACATGAAGTGGTGATTATAGCCCCGATTTTCTATTAGTGGGATTACAAGTAGAACACATCACACACCCCTTTACATATTTAGTTACAATTGCTTTCATTTGAGGCCAATAACAAAACCTCTGCAAATGAGACATAGATTTTCCTACCCCAAAATTCCAAGACACAAGAGAAGTGTGAAATTCTTGTATTACATGGACTCATTCACTTTTAGGAATACATAGCTTCCCAAGATGATAAAGTAATTTTCCCTACAGACAATAGTTCTCTACCTTGTTACGTGTATCCTCTTGTACTTGATTACCAAATGAAATTGTTGTAGAAAACCCATCCACTTGTAGTGATGATATTGTTGTAGTTTGGTCTGTGCTTGAAGGTACTGTAAGGGATGGTGATCTGTATATATGATGGTTTCCTTCCCTAACAAGTAGTTCTTCCATTTACTTACGATGTTTTCATTTCTTTAATAATCATCAAAACATGAAGTATAATAGCCCAAAAATTTAATTCAAACATTCATTTGTAACTTTAGTCCTCATATTAATAATCAAATATTTTAGTACCAAAAAATAAAACATGACTATATCCAAAAATAACATTATATCCATGGTGTCCAAAAATTTGTATAATCAAATAAAAATACTTTCCTCAAAAGAAAATAACATTAAAAACCTTAGCTGATGTTAGCAGCATTTTGCCTCTTTTCATTGTTGCTTTCTCTTCATCCCTTTTATGATTTGTCCGAACCTTCTGGGTGATTTCATTGATAACATGGAAAAAATCATCTTTGAGGTGGATATGAGAGGATATTGATCCAGAGGAGTCTTTAGAAGACTTGGAGGGATTAGGCACCTATTTTCCTTTATCTAATTTTGGCTCACATATGGTATTTTTTAATATCTTTCTTGCGTGAGAGGATTGTAATGGCGATACAAAACGATCACCTTGGGAATTTGGGTTGAATGGAGGTGGAGGAGGTGGGAATGGCGTAGGCCACCCATTATGATTTGCAATAGTTTCGTGGATGATCTCTTGCAATCCATCATTGGAAGGTGGTTCTGGAAGCATAGAAACATGAGGGGGAATACACATACCAGAGAAATTTTGGTGTGGCTAGAACGAAGGCCTATCATGTCTAAGTTGCAGAATTCATTGGCCAAGTAGATTAAAAAACCAATCTTGGAAAAGAAAATTTAGTTCATGCGGATGAAAATCAAAATGTATTGAAAACTGTGGCCTTCTATGACCTCTTTGCCAATTATTTCCAACATAAATATCCATATCACAATTTCCAAACCAAAATCATTATCCAATCCTCTTTAAGCTTTTTACATTAGAAATGATATTCTAGATAACATAACAAGGGATGGATAAAATGTTATTGGGAAGGTGGTGGGTGTATAATGAAAGAAAACGAACAAGAATAATAGTGATTATTGTTCTATTACAAGATTCATTTATTGACTTTAAAATCAAGATTTCCATTATCCAACAACAATGATTTAAATATCCACAAAATTATTTGAATATGCATTGTTTACCATGCACATTTCTTTCCAAAACTTCCACCAATTTTTTTTTTTTATGCCATAGGGCTCTTTTAAACTTCAACATTGTCCATGTAAACAATCCTTTTAACATACAATATACACAATATGGAAACGTTTTCTTTAAATTGTCCAATATCAATCTCCAAGAAAATGAGAGGGTTATTAAACTATTCAAATTTCATTTTTCCTTTTAAAACCATAGATATTATTTAAACTGGTAAAGTGTTATGCATGAGATTTTCCTCAAAGAAATTTGACTCAGTCAAAACCATAACTAGAATGCCTCAAGTCGACATGATAGGATGAGAAGAAAACAATTGTAAAACCCCTTGAATGTACATCACATATAATTTACATTACAACCCCGAATAAAATATGCCAAAATAAATTGGGTTTGAAACCCTAGTGCGAACATGCTGAGCATAAAACCCACATCAAATTCAAGTCGATAAAATCTCCTCATGGGTAACCAACAAGCAAGCCATGGTTGAGTGGGTCGAATCAATCTTCCCACTGGTAAAAAAAAAAAAACAAGATTTCGAATTTGGGTTAATATCATTTACTTTCCCACCTTATTGGATGGAGAAACAAGTCCTCAAGCAGACCTCTCGATGTATATTTTTAAGATTGGTTGCAATATAAACCAAAAACAATACCTCCCATTCACAAACTTTTCCACAAACTTCCCAAAGC
Organism: Picea glauca; assembly: GCA_000966675.3. NCBI lineage: Eukaryota > Viridiplantae > Streptophyta > Pinopsida > Pinales > Pinaceae > Picea > Picea glauca. The sequence goes on from JZKD02S2271727.1 coordinate 94,183, forward strand.
GGCCACCAGACAAAATACACGGGCGATTATTTCATCAAAGACCGTGAAAATATTGAAACCGCATATCTTCTACAGTTTGGGTATGAGATGAGGGTACTCTTAGCACTTAAATGCACAACATAAAAATTTTAATCTCTTTTATGTAAGATTTCAACATTTTCTAAATCCTCAAGTATTTTGTAAGCTATCATAGCCTCCAAATTCTCCATTCGGTCTTGACAAGATTTCATCGATCTCTTTTTCACGGACATTTTGTGATCTCTTTCCTCTCATCTATCTTCCCAAATGACAAATTACTATCAAAATCTACCAAATTATCATGCATTATGTTTTACCATTTTAGTGAGGTCTTAAGCCTTTTTATATTTGATGTTTTTTAACAAAAAAATAAAACAATTCCTTTTTGTTATTAAACATTTTAACAATATAAGGGGTGTGTGCTTGAAAGTGTCCTATTAATCTAATACCTAAATTATTACCTATCAATAGAGTATCTAGACCTTAGTCTATGAGTCACCACCAAATCCAAAAATCTACAAACCACAAAAGAAAGGACCTAGGGATAAGTGCCAAGACACATGGAGGAGCCCATGAGGGGCCTTTCTAATGCACTATGTATCAAATAGAGTTACTAATATCGGTACATATAAATACCAATATCACCCTTATCCTCTTGCATGTGGGACTATGCCCATATTCAAATATAAAAAAGAAAACGTGTTTCAGGATATTGCCTAACCGTTTTAAGGTGGAGATTCGTTATCACCCAGGTGTCGAAACCATGCATATTCAGAAAAATAAAATGCAATATCAGATAGGTGCACAACTGTTTGTTTTCAAAAACTAGAGCATCGACAACATTCATACAAATTGTGAAGGAAATTTGTAGGTGTCGAGTGTGTTTCAAAGACGCGAGAGAAGGTTTTTTCCAGCATCTTTCCAAGACAAACATCTGTCAAACAAAGTGAATAAGCTTCATTCATCCTTATATGATGCATTATTTCTACAAAGTTAATGGCTTGATGTTCTTGTTAGTCTTCATATTATTCCTCGTTGTATTTACTTCATTGGGAGAATATTTAGCTGTAGCGGGGAGGAAATCGTTGGTGGTGAGCGGGGAGAGAGACAGAGATGGATATCCCCAACACAAAGAGCGCTTTCTAAGAGTGGTGGATTCGAGAGATGCAACAGTGTAAGATGGCCCCTTGGATTATAACGATTAAAGTCCATCAAAATATCCATGATGCCGTAGTCATTTCAACAGAGAGATAAATGTTTACATAGAGAGACATTGCCCTCCTCCAGACCCAAATATTATATGTTTTGTTCCACCACCTGTCAACTACAAAAATTCTTCTTCCATGGCTTGAAAGCCTCCATAAAATATGGCATAACAATATAAATCATAACAAGATTGCAGATCGAAAAAGGAATCAGGGATGGATAAAGTCAAAAGGAAATTACTTCATTCTTGGAATATTACTCCTAATCTGTTTGAATAGACAAAATCGTGTCCTTGCATCTCCAATTTCCGTGACTCTGTTATATTTTCATAGTTACATGGATTGCAATTAGATCTAATGCAATCAAATATGGGCTAAAAAATAATGCAAAGACCACTACAGCCACTAAAATAGCGAGCTTTCACTGCTTTACCTCTATCTCTATGGAAAAATATTTGTGAATCATATGTTGTAAAAAACGTTTATCTATTGTTGGCTCCGAATGAGCTGCAACTGCATTGATGCCTATTTGTGAGGGAGAGGAGTGCTAGTTGGTACAACCTACTTTCATATGATATCATGGCCATACTGTAAGAGTTACAACAGGTGAAATATGAGAAAGAATGAATGTGTTATCATACATATCACTTACATAAAAATCAATACAAATACACGCTTAAGAAGGATCTACTATTGCCACCAGAGAAGGCATTGAAGGATTTTGTTCCAGAAAATGTACAATTTAGCATGGTCAATATTATCTGTTCAAATCGAAATGATATTAGTATACAAAGTGATAGCCGAGAGGAATAATATGCATAGAAGAACGATAACAATCCTACTACTTGACTTATTACTAGTTAAAAGGAATTCAATAAGACTCTAGAAACAAAGTTTCTCTATATTTTTCTTTGGACAGTTTTTTCTTTCAGATCATGTTGAAGTAACAAGGAGGGAATTTCCCTATCATAAGTCTTGTTGTTCAAGGAAACGAAAATACATCAAGTTAACTTCATAAAGATTTAAGCAGGACAAGTTTTGGTGACTTGAAATTCATCATGTATTCACAAAATTTACTAGGGTGAATGAATTCATGTGTTATGAATGTTTTAAGCCTACAATGGTTTTAGAAATGTTCATATACATTGACTAGAACTATAAGTGAGTATAGGAGATCAATGAATTCTTTGATAATAATGAAGACTAAGTATTTTAAATGAAACCCTAGCTTCATTAGGTTTTGATAGTATCTCTTCAACATGATGAAAGAAATAGGTTCTAGCAGATGGAATAGTTTGATATTGAATCATGACATATTTTTTAGTCTTGTTCCAACCTCCAAAATAAATCAAGCATGCAAGAAGGCACAAAAAAAGTACATAGTCAGTTTTGTTGTGCAAAACAACAAATTACATGAAAGAAGATTTTTTGTGGCATTTAAGTGACTATTGTGACCTCATTTGAACATGTCTCATTGGTTAAATCACTCCAATTTTAAAGGCTAATAATACAAATATGAAAAATGGGGCTTTGGTTTTAATTGCAGACCATTCCGAACTCTTGTTCTGTAAGTTTTGAAGGAGTAAGTAGCTGCCAGGTGTTTGATGGATGCATCCCAGATGTCTAAAGGGTCAGTTATGAGCTAGGAAGCCACCTGCCAAAGGGAGAATCGCTCAAAGGGACACTTCATCCTCCATAAAGAGGATGTTGGAGACATTTCCAATATTAGCCTAAATTTTAGTTCTTTGTTGTTTTCTGTTATCCACATATTTCCACGCCACTTTGAGGGCACGAGGATCCTATGATAAAGTTTTTATTTGAATTTTAGCACTGTCATTGAAAGAATAAGTTATGAAAAGACTATTTGTAAGTCTCATAAGGGGTTATAATTAGGAATAGGGCAGTTCTACCCGAGAGGTTCATTATTGAGGACTAGAGAAAGCTTGTATGGTGTGAAGACTGAAAAGATTGTATTTCTGGATTTTTGACTCTTTAGTGAATGAAATCAGATTTTCCCCTACTCATATGTATCATTTTGTGTATTTGTGCTATAATTGTCAGATTCACTTTGTTCTTGTTTCATGTAATGATTGGAAGAAGATTGTCTTTCCTTGCATTAATGGTATGAGTTGCAAATACACATTTCATTGTTGTAAATTGGTTGTCATGTATACCTGATGTATGTATGATTTTATAGATTACAATAACTTCTCCATATTAATTTTATCCTATTTGAGCATCTGATTAGTTCTTGTGAAGCAATTTTGTTGGAGTATATTCTTTTTTGTCTCATGAATGCAAGTTTTAACAATCATATAGTTTGATCCACTATTGATAATTCTACTCATTAAAACCAGAATTTTATGTTACGAAACTCACTTGATCTACAGTCTAGGGTGACTTTTGGAGAGATAATAGTTACAACAGTCACAAAACCTAACTGTTCCTTTTCTTTTACAAAGAAAAACCAATTAAAATTAAATCACAACAAAAGAGTGAAACTGAACTCATTCACCATAAGATGTTTTCCAACAGTGATACCAAAATAATACCACCTTTGTTACAATTGCCTTACAACCCAATTTTTTAATAAAAATATAATGTTGGATAATAATTTTAGTTGAAATACTCAAATTCCAATAGGAAGAAACAAACATCGAATATATCTTACATGGCTAGAATGTCCACAAACAATCCACTATAAACTTAAAAAAATAAAATATTTTGCATGCAAACATTAAGAGCGAATTGCTGTTTTTATTCCTGTGAGATATAATAGATAAATTATTACAATGATGAGTGTTCCATATATAGGGAACATATGGTGACCATCCATGAAAGGATGCGTCCCTTGAATAATCAATAACTATTTATTATTATTTAATTATTTTATATCATATATAATAATCAATAATTATGTTATTAATTATTATTCCAAGAGAATGTCTTCCCAATGTTGTCCAAACATCAACACTCCCTCTCAATTATGGAGACATTTTGCATCATGCCAATATTGTCTCTAAAGTATACAAACTTCACCGTAGACTCATGACACTTGTCTTTCAATATTGGGAGAAATATCTCTCCCACCTAAACCGAGGAGAAACTCATTATTCAGATCTCCCTCTGAGCCAACTAAATCTCTATAAGATCAGGCCACTCTCGATTGGCATGTAATAAAATATAACATCTTGAGTCTTTATCAATACTTTTCAAATCACCATGACTAGGACAAAGACCACATCAGGAACTTTCACCACAAGTACAGACCTATGATTGAATGTTATCTTGATGCTAAATGACATGTGGAAAGAACTTCAAGCACCTCGAGTCCATATTATTCCTTTTCATGATCAAGGAAGGACTACATCTGGGCCCATTTACTACAAGTGCACATTTATGATAAATGCATCATATCTCCCTTGGTTTGCATCCCAATCTAGGAGAAGTTATGCTTGATGTCGAAACATCAACACTCTCTCTTAGATATGGAGGTATCTTTCCATAGTAGTACACAAACTATTGTACAAAGA
>JZKD02S2271727.1:98967-110296 GCA_000966675.3 Picea glauca
AAAACCGCCATAGTAGAAATAGGTTCTTCACACGGTACTCCCGTGTGGACTTCTAGAGGCTACACCCTCTAGAAATACTAGGGTCAACTCCCATAATGTGTGACATCAAGGGTCAATTCCCTTGACATGTCCTCATGTTCTCTCCACATCGGACATTGGGATATGAACCCAAATGCATTGATCCCTTCTCAAATAGGTGTCCCACTTATTCCTTCTCAAATAAGTGTCCTCATAGATCAACGCAACTCAATTCATAGAGGAGTACGATCTGGAGAATTTTTGTCACACATGGCCTTCCCATGTGGACTTATATAGGCTACAACCTCTAGAAAGACTAGGTTCAACTCCCATAGTGTGTAACCTCAGGAGTCAACTCCATTAACATGTCCTCATCTTCTCTCCACATGGGACATGTCCTCATGTGCTCTCCACAAGGGATGTTGGGATAAAAGCCCAAATGCACTTATCCCTTCTCTGATAAGTTTCATCATAGATAAACTCAACTCATTGACAAAGGAGTACAATCTGGAAAATGTATCAGGAAGCTGCAAACATCAACACTCCCTCTCAGCAAGGGAGGCATTCTATGCCACTCCAAGTCTGTCACATAAGTACTTGAACTTTATCTTGCTTTTGTAAGAACATCAACAACCTACTCATCTGTAGAAAGGTACATCACAAGTACTTCCTTCCTTTGCAACATGTCTCGGATGTAATGGTACTTGATCTCAATTTGGTTCGATTTTTCATGAAACACTAGATTCTCTAGGATCTTCAGACAACTTTTGTTACCATAATGAATAATGGTGGAATCCAACACATGTTTGGATAAATCTGCAAGTATCTTGTGAAGCCACACTAATTCACAGACTGAAATACTTTATGAAATGTACTCTTATTCTTTTGTGCTCAAATCCACATAAGTATGTTTCCTGCTACAACAGGAAACCATGGAATATTCCAAGCTGAAGCAACACACGAAGGTGCTCTTTCTATCCATTGTGCTCCCTACCCAATCAGAGTCAATATATTATTTCCATATCATATCAATACTTGAAGTATATGTCAGACCATGTCCAACTATGCCTTGAAGGTATCTCAACACATTATTTGGAACAGTCTAATGTGTCTATCTCGTCTAACCCATAAGCTGGCTAAGTGTAGTCACTGCATAGAAAATATTTGGTTTGTTGTTAACTAGATATATCAATGATTCAATCAGCTTTTTGTATAGATTCAGATCAATTTCATTAGAATCATAAAAATACACACTTAGTTTCTTCACATTCGTCACCATTGGTGTAGCTAGAGGATTCAAGTTTAACATCCTAAACTTCCTCAATATCTCAATTATGTACTTCCCCTGACTCAGGAAGATCTCATCAGTTCTCTTCCACACCTCTAGTCCCAAGAATTAGTGCATCATACCAATGTCCTTCATCTCAAACTTAGAGGCGAAATCATACTTGCATTCAACAATAAGGTTCTATGTACTTGTGAGGAATAAATCATCAACGTAGAGGAACAAAATCAAGGACTCACCATTAACAATCTTGTAGTACATGTTGGGATCGACAACACTTTTTTTGAAGCCCAAAAATCATCAGGTGTCCATCAATCCTTGCATACCAATCTTGTTGTGGTTTCTTGAGTCCAAGCAAGGCCATCCTCAACATGCATAGATGAGAATCCTTCTTATGTGTCACAAAACCATCTGGTTGATTGATATATACTTCTTCCTCAATATCTCCATTGAGAAAGGTTGTCTTTACATCCATCTGATGTACTATCTAAACCATGGATTTTGCAAGGTAAATAATCATATAGATATAAGTGTATCAAGCAACATTAAAAAATGTCTCCACATGAGAGAATAATCTAGTAACAAATCATATTTTGTGCTTCTTGATGCTCCTGACAACTATATGTTTGATCCTGTAGATAAATTTGTAAGTCACTATAGAATTCCCCTAAGCTCACAGAACAATAACCCACACACCATTCTTCATGATGTATTGATATTCCTCCATCATGACATATTTCCATACTGGATGACTAGTTTCCTCCTCATAACAGGAAGGCTTAAAATGAATGATGTGGCTCATATATGTGGCATACAATGAATATCTCTAATGTCTCTTGGTCACTCGAAATGTACAAGGAGGAGATGAATATCCTTCTACCTCTTGCAGATATTGACGATCCCATGTAGGTATCTTCTGACATAATACAATATATATCAGAATATCTACTCAAGCTACAGGAGAAATGAGATCAATTGGATCAATAGGCTCAGTTGTCTCCCTCTAAAATCTTGGAGGGTGAGGGGGATAAGGCACCATCTATTTCTATCTCTCACGAGCAATCTTCACATGAGATCCTTTAGATCTCTTGAAACATGACTCCTCCTCAAAGGTAAGGTCTCTAATCACCTCAATATGTCTCTGACCATGGATGTAGATCCGCTATTCCTTTAAATAATCATTGTACCCCACAAATGTACCCTTTCTTCCTTAAAGGTCTAGCTTGGTCCTTTTCTCCTTGGGTACATGAATGTATACTCGACACCCAAATATCGTGAAGTGTCCAACCTCGGGCTTCACTCATGAACTGTGTCCATACTAGACATCTTGTGATTCCCTCCTGGAACACATGCCTAAGTTTCCTCATAGAACCAATGTCTCACAAGACATATTGAGGTTTCCTTGTGAAACCAATTTCTTGGTTCCTTCATCTGAACGTCTCAGGCATGTCAAGAAGATGTATGTTATTGACACCTTCCTGAGGTACCACCAACATCTCCATTGTAAGGTTCGTTATTTGCAGATGCCCGATTTTAGATAAGCAATAGGCGTATGGTAACGGTAAATCTGATAAATTGTGAAGCAAATAATGCAGAGAGAAAGAAAAGAATAGAAAAAAGTATATTAGAATATATGAAGAAGATTACAATGAGAAGAGTTAATGAAGATGATATTATGGAAAGGGAAATAACTAAGCTAAATACGCCCAAGCAAATCAAGAATAGAAGGTACAGCTGGCCAGGACAGCTGGCAGTGTACAGTCAGCCTGTTGAGGTTACATTATATTTAACACTCCCTCTTAAACTCAACAGTTACAAACATCAACCCTGATTATGCCTAAGTGTTGTCTCTGAAAATCAAAAACCAATTTTCCCAGTGGATTTTTAAAGATATCAGAAAGATGATCTCGAGAACCACAAAATTGTAGTACAATATCACCATTATTGACTAGCTCGCGTATGAAATGAAAACGAGTGTCAATGTGTTTGCTTTTCTTGTGAAATACATGATTTTTAGATAAAGCAATTGCTGAAGTATTGTCACAGAAAATAAGAGTTGGATCCTTTTTGTGTATGTGACATATCTTTCAATATTCTTCTCAGCCACACAGCTTGACAGGAAGCTGAGGTAGCAGCAACATACTCTGTCTCTATAGAAGATATTGAAACAATTGGCTTCTTCTTTGATGCCCATGAGATTAGGTTTGTTCCCAGTTGAAAAACATGTCCAGATGTGCTTTTCTTGTCATCTAGGATGCCTGCAAAATCACTATCTGTGTAACCAAAAAGTTGATTACTATCATATTTAGTGTACCATAAGCCAAAATTGAGAGTTCCTGCAACATATCTCAGAATTCGTTTCGCAATTTTCCAGTGAGAATCTTTGGGGGATTCCATGAATCTGGAAACATAATGTCAGGCCTAGTTGTTGTAAGATACAACAAACTGCCTAATAAACTTTTGTACAGAGTAGAGTCCACTGTAGGACCTTCATCATTCTTTCTCAATTTTGTGCCTAGGGGTATAGGGGTTTCTACTAGATTGCATCCTTCCATGCACAATCTTTTGATGATGTCTGCTGCATACTTTTGCTGACAGACAAAAATGCCTTTGGTTGATTGATTAACCTCAATCCATAAAAAATATTTCATGATGCCAAGATCTGTCATCTCAAACTCAGATTGCATGGCATGTTTCGAATCTGTTAACTCAAGATTTCTCATATAGATCATGTCATCAACATATAAACATACAATCAAAAGTTTACCATGCTGATCTGTTTTGGTATAAAGAGTTGGCTCATTTTGACTTTTGCTGAAACCAATTTTGATGAGATAAGTGTCAATTATGTTGTACCAAGCTCTTGGAGCTTTCTTTAAGCCATGTACAAGGCTTTCTTTAACCGATATGCTTTGGTTGGGTGCTCTTGGACTTCAAATCCGGGTGGTTGATCGACATAAACTTCTTCTTCTAAGAAACCATTCAGGAATGCTGACTTGACATCCATTTGGTATACTTTCCATTTGTGTTGGGTTGCTATGGCCAATAGAGTCCTTACAGTGTCTAATCTTTCTACTGGAGAAAAAGTTTCACCATAATTAGTACCTGGTTGTTGTGAGAATCCTTTGGCAACAAGTCTTGCCTTGTGTTTTTCGATCTGCCCTTTTTCATTGAGTTTAGTTTTGTAAACCCACTTGACACCAATACTCTTCTTGTGACCTGGAAAATCAACAAAATCCGATGTCGTGTTCTTCTCAATGGAGTCAATTTCTTGGTTCATGGCTTGAACCCAATGTGGCTCCTTAGTTGCTTCCTTAAAGGATGTAGGTTGACAAGACATTAAAGCAAAAAGGTTGTGTTGTTCAAAGTCATCCAACTGCTAATGGATTTCTCTCAAACTTCGAGTTCTCTGATTTTGTGATTCAAAGAATAATTCTCTGCTGGAAGTTGAGTTATCCTGAGAATTTTCAGGTTGTCTTTCTACCTACAATATTGGAAGAATAGATTGAGGCACTTGCTGTCCTAAATTTTCTGCGTTTTTAGAACTTGGCAGCAAAGGATTTTGACTGTCCATTTGTTGATTTTCTGAATCATTCCAGAATTGATTTTCTAAGAACTTTACATCTCTGCTGAGAATTAGTTTCTTGGTGATTGGATTGTAAAGCCTGTAAGCTTTAGATGTTTCATTATATACAGTGAAAACACATTTCTCACTTATGTCATCAAGTTTCTTCCTTAATTCGGAAGGTATGTGAGCGTATTCTATGCATCCGAATGTCCTTAGATATGCAACATTGAGCTTTGACCCACTCCATGCATCTTGGGGAACTTTCATCTTTAGACTTTTGGTTGGAGATCTATTCAGGAGGTAAACTGAGCATGTTACTGCTTCAGCCCAAAACTTATTTGACAAACTTTTCTCTTTGAGAAGTGTTCTTGCCATATTCATTATTGTCTAATTTTTTTTTCAGCCACTCCATTCTGTTGTGGAGTATACCTAGCTATTGTTTGCATAATAATTCCTTGTGATTTGCAGAAATTTGCAAATTCTCTGGAGTTGTATTCTCCTCCTCCATCTAACCTGAGTTCTTTGATATATTTGCCACTTTGCTTTTCAGCTTCTGCCTTGAATTCTTTGAATTTTGCGAAAGTTTCAGACCTGTGTCTGAGAAAATAGATCCATATTTTTCTACTGAAATCATCAACAAATGTTAGAAAGTAAAAGCTACCACCTATTGACTCTATTTGCATTGGGCCACATAGGTTTGTAAAAAAGTTCAAGATGTTGTTTGGCTTGATTTGATGGCTGTGGAAAACTAGTTCTCTTATGTTTTCCAAGTAGGCAAGACTCACATGGGGGAATTTCCTCTTTAAAGATAGGAAGACCTTTGACCATGAAGTGTTGCTGGAGAAGAATTAGACTCTGAAATGGTAGATGTCCAAATCTTGTATGCCAAACCATAGTTTCATTCAAGGTGGATGCACTTTGTGCATATGGTTGAATCAGATTTGTAGTTCTGAGGGTAAGGGGAAACATCCTATTTAGAGTCATATGGATTTCAGAAATCAATTTTATACTTGGGATTTTGTCCTATATTTTGCAAGATGCTCCCTCAAAAAGTACCTTATAGCCATGTTCAATGAGCTGTCCTACACTTAACAAATTATGTTTTAGATCTGGAACATGATAGAAATTGTTTATTTCTTTCTTTACATTATGTTTAGTAAGAATATGAACATTGCCTTTTCCTTGACCTTTGACTAAGTAATCATTTCCAAGTGTAATATCAGATGATATTGAAGAATCAATGCCTGAAAATAAATCTTTGTTACCTATCATATGATTGTTGCATCCACTAGATCTTGGGGTTGTTCTTCAGTCTTGTGGCATGAGAGAAACATACCTCTTGAGTTTTCTTTCATGTGATTTGACACATGTGATTTTCCTGAGAGTTGATCTACTTGCTTCTTCCTACATTTATATTCATAGTACCCATAATTTTTGCAGTAATAGCATTGAATGCTTGATTTCTCATTTGATCTTCTCCCTCTGCCTCTTTGAGGCTGGAAATTTTGATGTTGATTTTGTTGTTGATGTCTTTGACCTTGGAAATTTTGATTTGGATATTGTTGTCTATTACCTCCACTGGAGTGAGGGTTACTGTGATTGGTACCTCTTCCTTGGTGACCTATGCTTCTTCCTCTGCCTCTCCCTCTGCTAAAGGAGAATTGAGTTTTGAAAGCATTGGAGATTGACTCATCTGTGAGATACAGTCTGGTCTCATGTGTCACCAGAGAACCAATTAATTCATCTGTTGAAAAACTTGACAGATCCTTGGATTCAAGGATTGTTGTTACAACCATTTAAAATTTCTTTGTTAACTTCTGAGGATTTTCTCAACAATTCGTTGATCAATGATGGTTTCACCAATCAATCTAACCTGGTTCATGATACCCATGACTCTGGTCATGAACTGATCCACATTTTCACACTCTGTCATCCTTAGGGTCTTGAATTGTGTTCTCAAGGTTTGCAGTTTAATTATTTTGACCCTGTCATTTCCTTGGTAGTAAGATTTAAGGATGTCCCAGGCCTGTTTTGAAGTACCAGCGCCTGTGATTTTTGAAAAAATTGAATCATCCATAGAATTTTAAATCCAAAATTTATCTTTATTTTCTTTGTTCCTCTGTGTTTCCTGAGCAATTCTCTACTGATTAGTCATGACGGAAAAGTCTGTTGGATCTGGTTCCACATATCCATGATCCACTGGATCTCAACACTCTTGTTCTTGCAAGAAGGATCTCATCTGAAGAGACTGGAATTCATAGTTATTTCCAAGAAGAATCGGACCTTGTGTTGTTCCTAAATTGCTAGACGTCGCCATCTTTTAAGGAATTTAGCAAAATAGAAGAAAAATTCTTACTTACCTGTCTCCTGCGTGTAATTTGTAGTGGTTTCGGAGCTCCGTTAGATGAGACTTTTGAACTCTCCAACTTTCGATTGCCGAAATGCCGATTGTCGATGAGAGCTTATCGGCCTTGAATTGGCCCTTAGTCTCCGATCAATGTGACCTTACGACGAAAGGTTAAAGCGCTATGGGATTTTCTAGTTCTTTGTCCTCTTGAATCCTTGATCTCCGATTTACCGATTTCTCGATATGGCTTTTCTCACCTTAGCCCCTCCTAGCTTTGCCCTAGTCCATGTGACCAGTTCTCACAAGACCACAGTCATACCTCTTTTCCTTTCAGGAAATTTTCTGAATGCTTTGATCTCCTCCACACATCCTCCTGTGATGGACGGTCCCGATCTCTTCTCGTGATTCCAGGACTTCAAATGCTCCAGACGTCTCGTCTTTAGGATTCGTGATTTTTCGAATCCCGTAATGCCGATGGACTCTCATATCGGGATTTTTTTTGAAGGCCTGGTAATCTACCATGCGTCCCAACAGATGGACGGCTCAATTCTGCTTTAGGGGTTTCACCATGGAGATTCTTGATTCCTTGTTTTGATGAGATGATGTTAGCTGGGCCCCATAACGGAGCTTTCCTCCTTTAGGGATTTCGGACTTCACAATTCTGAAATGTTCATGCTTCTTGTCCTCAGGATTCACGAAACGTTGAATCTCGATATGCCGATGGTTTCTTCGATGTTGGCCACATGTCCGAACAAATGGACGACCGTGATATTTTCGAGATTTCACGATTTGCGATGTCGGGATTTCATGTATCGGGATTTTGGAGAGCAGTCTCCTTCGCTCGTCCAACTCTCGATCCCTGATTTTGCGATGGGATAAGATCGACGGCTCACGATCTTTCACGATCCAACAGTCTAGAATATCTCATGATCTCGCGATTCATGAATTCTCATGACAAGCTTCTAACCTTTACAGCTTGCGAGTCAACGAAATGTCGAGATATCACCACTTGTTTCTTGATGGACGGTCCAAATGATTTCAGGATTTCGCGACTTCACAAGTCGAAATTTCTCCTATGCACTTCAGAGGACTAAACCTCGTGCACCTTCTCACTGATCCAACTATTGTCGGTCCTTTGCGCAAGATCTAATGGCTGAAATTCTTTCGCCTTTTCCGCGCTCTCCTTGTCCCTTCTGAACTGCATTTCTGCCTTGGATCTGTTAGAGGGATGAATCTTACGGCTGCGATGGCTATTCTTTGCGTGTTAGACGCAATCTTTGCTGCATTTGACGGAATTTTCTCCTGCAGAAGAAAAATTTTGTGAATCTTTCAAAGATTTGAAAGAATTTCACGAGTTCTTTGTTCTCTGCTCCAGTCTTTGATAGATTTGAGCGATTTCCGAAATTCTTTAAACGCTTCTTCTTTTTGCAACTATCTTTCACGAATTTGAACTAATGTTTTGAATTCTTCAAGAGTTCCCACCTCTTGCACCTCTTCTTCGTGTATCTTTGATGATTCTTGAAAATTGTCCAAGAATCTTTACTGTTTCTTCCTTCTCAGTCTCTGCTTCCTTCTGGTGTTTATGCTCCTTGAAACTTTCGAGCGTAGTACACTCTGCGACCTTGCGTGAGCTTCTTACGCTGATCTTTTGAGCGTATAAGAGGACAACTTCCTCGTGGAATTTTCCTGCGAGGATCTTTCGAGAGTATGATGGACAACTCTCCAAGCCTTGTGAAAAGTCTGTGTCAAAATGCTCTCAAGATCCGTGTAAGATCTGCGCTATTTGAGGATCGTGTTGCTCTCGAGCCTGTGTGAAGAGGCTTACTACTGTAGCTCTCCAGCCTATGTGAAGAGGCTTACTACTGTAGCTCTGATACCATGATAAATTGTGAAGCAAGAAATGCAGAGAGAAAGAAAAGAACAAAAAACAATATATTAGAATATATGAAGAAGATTACAATGAGAAGAGTTAATGAAGATGATACTATGCAAAAGGAAATAGCTGAGCTAAATAGACTCAAGAAAATCAAGAATAGAAAGTACAACTGGCCAGCCTGTTGAGGTTACATTATATTTAACAAAATTGAGGTCACCAGTAACATTTACCTTTGTTGCAAATATAACACTTTGAACTCCAATGAGGCAATTTATGTTTCTCAATTTCTGGTACACCACGAGAAGAAAACCATTGGTCATAACATTCGACCATTCCTCGTTCCATATTTCAATGTCATTGGATGAAACATCACGCTTCTTAATGAGATGATCTTTGATTTCTCTAGTTAAAACATCTTTAGCTACATCTCTTATGCGCTTAACATTTAACTATATAAATGTTGGCTCTTCAAATAAGTCTTTCACAAAGACTTTGTAACCAAGACTGCCTTCAGTAGTGTATATAAATTCTTCTATCTTATTCCCCACCGCATATTCACTTGGTGGTGTATGCTCAATCGCATCTTTAAACTCACACGACACTTTGGGAGCACTTGTCTAGACTGTCGTAACCTGAATAGTTTTCGGTCTGTCAGATTCTCCTTGCTGTCGCTTGCCTTTTCCATTGTTGGGTGAACTGCCTACGCTCTCACGTAAATCTACCATTGTCTATGGTGCTGTCCAAGATCGTTAATGCCCATCAGAATGTGTCTTTTAGTGCACCCAAACGATGTGATGTAAAGGTGAAAAAACGGTTTATGTAAACCTTTTTAAATTACCTTCCCATCCTGCAATTCTTTGTTTGTCTCTTGCGGAGTGGAATTTGCATGTATTGCCAAAATCGCAAGTTTTTGTCTGGATTATATAGAATTGTCATCCATGTTGATTGAAGGACACTTGCATTTAATTTGGGAAGAAGTTTCTCCCTGGAATTTCACACTTTTTGTATAAGGTCCGATCTCTGCCTCCATACTCTCATGCTGTTGTTATATGCTATTTTACCACATAGCCTAGAATCGATGTTTTCCTTGTAATGAAATTAGAGGTCGTTATCGTGATGGAGATGGTTGGAGCAACATGTATTACAAGAGAATAATTCCAAGAAATTATGTCTCTCACATTTTTCTAGAGCCTAAATTTCTCATTGAATATTACACCAGGTATCTTTGTCACCACATCGTTCGTTATCCACGGAATTATCAATCCCAATTCATCACAACAATTTATGAAAGCAACATTTGCAATGTGGGGTCCTCCAAATGAATATACCATTAAATCGGACACGTTAATATCCGGGGTGGCGGCTTAAATATTTCTACTGCACACAACCGTTTTGATGCAAGTTATCTTGTCTCATTTTGATATCATGTTTTTTTTCTTTATATAAGAGATATTATATATATATATATATATAATATGATAAGTGTTTCATATATAGGAAATATATGGTGACTAATCATGAAAAAAATGCATTCCTGAAATAATTAATAACTATTTATTATTATCATTTAATTATTATATATGATATTTAATAATCAATAATTATATTATTAATTATTATTCTAAAAAAATATCTTCCTCGTGTTGTTCAAACATCAACACGAACAAAACCATTTTTTCTGAAGCAGAGCTAACAATTCATGAATGGAGAGGTAAGAGCCAACATACATGTATGCAGAATGTGAGAAAACTAAACAACAAACTATTTTTTCGTCAAAGGCCAATCTCAATTGAAGTGCTACTAACAAGAGCAACAAAAGAGAATACGGGGAGAATAGTAAGGGTGGTGGCTTTCAGGTAGGGTAAGAACGAAATGCAGTAAATGCATGTCAAATCTTGTTGCAACATAACATATCGCCCATCATAAATCCAATATCCATATAACATACCATTTCCAAACTCAAAGTCGAATCAACCTCTCATATGAATTTCATAGTAATTAAATTCCAACTTAACACTTATCATCGAAACAACATGTCCCACATTGCTTGCTAGTGGAGTATTACACCCAACATAATAATCATTTTTCCCATATATATAAATATACGATAAGTTGCATGTCGCTTATAGTTGGAGCAATATATCAAAATCTAGGGGTAGCAAGAGTAAACTGATATGTTAATGAAATAACCATTTTCTCTGTTTTAATATCAAATTGCTAACACACCAAGCATCT
>JZKD02S2271727.1:110574-129599 GCA_000966675.3 Picea glauca
CTGGTTTTGGGGTGTCTCAAGGAGCAAGCTGCTGCAGATAGGTTCAAGCGAAGGGAGCGACAGCATCAGAGCGAGGTATTTAACTTGTTATGCAAATTGTTATGTAAATTTAGCTCGTTATGCAATTGGTTATGTAAATTGTTAATTTATTTATTGAAATATGGGAGCGAATATGCTAGATAAAATAAAAATTTAGTAAATTTCAAATTTACTGTTCTATTTTATTTTTTTCTCGTAGTTTAATGAAATCTAGGTCTCTACATCTGGTATGAGAGCCAGGTTTCGATCCTGGGAGTATTACACGCAACATAATAATCATTTTTCCCATATATATAAATATACCATAAGTTGCATGCCGCTTATAGTTGGAGCAATATATCAAAATCTAGGGGTAGCAAGAGTAAACTGATATGTTAATGAAATAACCATTTTCTCTGTTTTAATATCAAATTGCTAACACACCAAGCATCTCTTAGTTGCATATAGAAATAGCTTAGGATCTCCCCTTATTCTAAAACTTTAGAATCTTTCTAGTAAGGTAATCATGACCACAATGAGAGGATCTCTTTCTATCATTAATTTTTGAAAGGGGTTCCACTTATCTAGTATTATTTAAAATATATATAATTAATAATTCATTACAACTAATTTGTTGAAAGCAACTTATGATGTGCTTTTTGGTGTCAACGAGGCTGAAAAATGCAACCTCTAAAAAATGAGAATTCATCTTTTCCACTCAATTTCAATAGATATTAGAAAGGATTAACACTTATGTTCTAATATATCCTTATGCAATGGGGTTCAATCTCTTTCCAAAATTACTAATCATAAATGAAGATGAGTAGACAAATCCTTTAAAATGTTGAGTGGAGAAATCCTTCAAAGATTACTCTACTACAATTGTTCTTCCTCCTTTGGAGCATCTACAAATGCTTGGAGTTGTGTACATAGAATTCAAGCCTAAGAGAATTCAAACCTAGATATTTTACTATGCAATCTTAAATAAAGCATATTTTAAAGATTTATGATATTTGAATATGCAATCTTAATTCAAATATATTTTAAAGATTTATGATATTAGAATATGCAATCTTAAATACAATATATTATAAAAATATTTTGAAATCCAAAAAAATTATACTTGAATTTATATTTTAAAATATTTTGAAATCCAAAAATATATACAAGTGTTTCATAATAAACAAAATCGGATGGGTAGGTTGTCAATTCAATATTGAAGATCGATAAAATGACAGCTTAAAATAGACTTTGAACTTAAAATAATTTATAGCAATCGACATAAGTATGTTATCCCGTGTACACTACGAACTAAGACGCTACACATGGTGCATCCTACAATTGCAGTCAATATTCCGTCGCCTTCTCCCCTCCCCTTTGCATATTGTATTAATAGACGATCCATGAGAGTACTGTAATGCATGAAATTACTCCAAAAGTACACATCGTTCATATATATAATTATCTCCCAAATCTGCAGTTCCAACAGACCTGGTGGCGGCTGCTCGTCCCGGACTACAACCCAACCCACATTCTCCACCTCCGCCGCCTAACCATGTTCAGTCTTCAACGGAAGTAGCGGCAGCGGGAATGTGCCCTGGGAAATCTCGTTGCGGCGACAATGTTCCAACTCCACCCCGGATGTTGCACTGGAAGTGCGACAAAGAATGATGAGACTCTTCCAAAGAATTCGATTCCCTTGTGAAACAAAAACCTTCCGACACCACACATTCTAGGTTTAGGTTTACAGTACATATTTTTATGTTTTTCATGCAAAACGTTTCCCTTGTGAAACAAAAACCTTCCGACACCACACATTCTAGGTTTAGGTTTACAGTACAAATTTTTATGTTTTTCATGCAAAACGTATTCTCTAGCGCACTTATTCGTAACAGGATTTGAAACTTTACATTCATATGAATAAACATGAATATATATTTTTATGTTTCTCATGCAAGCGTATTCTATAGGAAATCGTATCAAATGAGGCAAAGGTTGAAAAGTGTGTTTGGCTCCATTATACAAATTTCGAAAAAAAAGGATCGAAAAATCTGTCTCTCCTGTTTTTTAAATCTGTCTCTGTCTCTATCATTGAGTGACCATTTCAAAATATACCTTCAGATTATAATCACCACAGAAACAATTAAATATAAAACGTTCACTCTTGTTTAATCATTTGAAGAATTATAATATATATATGAAAAAATAAAGTTATATGAAAAGACAGAGAACCATTTGAATTTATTAAGTTGTAAATATTTATTTCCATCATATTATAAAAATGTCATTTAATGAGGTGTATGAGGAATATGTCATTTTGTTTGATGGATAATATAAAAGATTCACATTTCTTATGAACTATTTACAAATGAATAATTAGTTTGACTGATGTTTATCTTTTTCTTCAATTTAGCCACTCACTATGTTTAATTCAAGAAATTAATGTATACAATAACATCATTATTTAAAAGTAAACATATGGATACATTTTCCCATGACTATTGGTATAACCTTACCTATGACAACATTGATATTTAATACACTCCACCACAAAAGTAGATGATAAAAAATGAAAACTTCTTTAGTCATCTAGATGATCACTATATTTTCTTTCTAAGTTTAAAAGCCTTTTCCCCATTTATTCATAAGTAAATTTTATTATATAGGACCACTATGTCATTATTAGTACTGAATTGATAGTTTACTTGAGTGTACCTCAAAGGTCACTACACCACAATGAATCATATTTAACATATTATTTTATTTTCCCATGCATCTTTATGATTTTATGTATTAGCTATACTCTTCTTGGTGGTTAGTTGTGTTAAAGTTTCCAATACTATATATATAATATGTGGTGGAGTGAAATATTTGACAACAAAGTAGTAATTTAATGAATGTTGGTGTGTTGTGTATACAAGGATGTTTTTTTATTCATAACAACTAATTGCATGGTTTCATTAGATTAAAAAAACCTATGGGAATAATAAGTTTAGGTGAAACAATGAGTTATAAAACACAAGGACCATTATGATATGAGTTTAGGGAAACTAGTGAGCATAATAAGTTTACATGAAACAATGAGTTATGAAATACAAGCACCATTTTGATATGGATAAATACGACTAGAGTAGCATGTTTTATTTAGAAACACTATGTCATTATTGGCTTTGAATTCTCCATACAATTATCAAAATAGTAGAATAACTCATGAGTGTGCGAGCACTGTGAATGTTGAATTGCCTTGGAGGGAAACCAATTTAGCTAGTACCTCCAAAGCCAAAACAGGCCTTAGTTTTAATCATATGGAACAGAATCACCCCATGGGGAAATCGATTCATTCGTAGTTTTCCAACCTTCTAGAAGAACTAGGACTCACTTATGACAGGAAAAAATGGAATTATCCAAAAGTACAATTGTAGAGGCATAAACAAAACATAAAACAAGCCATGCAGTCTAACACATGTGCACGTGTCATAGCTCATGTTGATTGTTGATTGTTCATTTTTTTCCATGCTGTTGTTTTTTGTTGGTGCTTGGAGAGTCAAATCCAAGACCACCACCGAGTTGTCTGTTGTTGTTGTTTGGAGAGCCCTAACCAAGACCACCATTGAGGTCACTCGCAAACTAGGTGTCTGTACTCGGGAGGGTTGAGTTCCTTGCAGAGAGGATAACATTTGCATAATTTGCATCACTTTCTTGTCCAGAATTTCTAGATGGAACTGTAAGTCGTCCACCTCCCAGTAGACCTCGAACACTAGGTCTTGCAGATTTGCAAGGTCGTCTTGAAACTTTACGCATGAGGCACAATACGAACAAGAATGTAATTGGTCTCGTGGTTTCTCTTGGTGGATGGAGGTGCCATCCTGAGGAGACTCGGTTGGTGGTGGACGCACAAGTAGTGGCTCCGGATCTGAATTCTCGGGTGAATTTGGTGGGATGACCAAGGCGGGTCATGAGGAAGAGGCCAAGTCCAGGGGTGAAACCCAATGAATTCCACAGGAGGTTGAACCACTCGACTTAGTAAGACCATGGAGAGGACAGAGGTGGGAGCCCTCTTTGACTCTAAGAGGACTCGTTAGAGGAGGAAGGAGAAGAAGGGTAAGAGTTGTGCGATGGTGCTCGGGCAGGATGAGGTCGGATGGCTATGCAAGGCCTATTTTGATACCAATCCAAGCCCCTCTTGGATTTCCTCCGAAGCCGAGGCATGACCTGAGTGAAAAGAATGTATGAAGGGATGAAGAGTTGGCTAATGAAATAGGTGAAAACGAGTGAGGAATGCACATTGAGTGGTGGCTTTGGAGGGAAGAGGAAAAATTGATGGACTAGTTGAGGAGAAACATGATATGAATAGTGTTGGAGAGGGAAGACACACACACGAAGAGGTGACCACCATAAAGACTTCTCCATTGATCGAACGAGGAGACACAGAGGAACACACTCAAATAATTAATGACGTTATGTCTGGAGTGAGGTGTGTGCATTTTCATAGTGTGGGAGGAGGGGAGGTGCAAACACTAGTCACGTGGTTGGTAATGCACTAGTAGGCATCGTCCCCTCCACTTGGACACTTGTATCCTACTAACACCCCATCCGGGAGAGAATAACTCCATTATAAAAATATAGACAATTGAAAATAAATAGGATATGATAACTGTAGAAAATTGTACAATTGTAGTTTTGAGAGAGATGTATCATTCATTTTTTCTTTTACTTTCAGTTCTTACTTCTTATTTATTTAAACCTTAGCCATGTGGTTTTGTATTATCTATAGCTTTCTTCATGATTAACGTTATTAAGGTAACCAATTCTATACATACAAATATGGAGTGGGCTGGATTATTTCAAAACTAAGTATATTTATTGTACCAGATTATTTCTTCTATAGTTATTGATAAATAATTGATTTTTCCTCTGTGACATTTGTGTTCAATTTATAAATTCTTAGATCTGATTCATCCTATTATAGATATGATTAGAGTTAAATTAGATCCAAGATTCTAATCCCAAGTAGATAGGTAGAAAGGTTGCTTGTATTTTGTATATAGGAAGATTGTTATGAAGATTGGAGCCAGAGTTTCAGTGTTGCAATAGCCATGAGATACGGAGGAAACCCTCAAGAAATGTATGTAAATATTCACCACTTCTTAGGATAATGATGAATATATGTGTTTGAATCGAGATCTAGGAAAACTCTAAAAATTCTAGCCCTCTTTCTATCAAGGGAAGATCCTAGGGAGATCTTGCTATCCAACTAGTGATATCCCCTTGATATTTAATCTCATAGCAGTCGGTACAAGTTGTAGTCATGTTCTATCAACAATACATTTAATAACAACTAGTACTATAAATATTTATAAATAAATACACATATCATATAAGTTTGTTACCGTTTATGTCTCATGATGGAATATTGGAAAGATGCCATAATGTTGCAATGCCAACAATGCCCTTTGGTACCTATGGAAGTTGTTGATGTTGGTGTTGATATATGATTGTGTTATCAAGTTGGGGAATTATTGATTCATGTGATTAGGTAAAGACATGAGATGACATGCATGGTTTTGTCAATTAAATATGTAACTAATAAAGTGACAACACATTTGTTTATATATGAGATTGTGAGATGATAGAAGGACATAATGAGTAGACATGAGTAATAAATTCAATAATTCATGATGTAGAAATTATCTAATAAATTTTTGTCTAAACATGGGATGACAAAGTTATAATATAAAGGGTAGGTGACATGGAGATTTCTATATTGTTTAATGATATGATGATTTTCTAATGGGTATTGAGCTATGACATGGATAATTACTTACAAAAATGAAATGATATGAAAAACCTAATATCATAACCAATGGTTCCATTTATCTACATAACATGTTAAGGTATATTTTCCATGGGATTCAGACACTCTCTTCTAGGTTTATTCATGTATATTTTCATCATTTTTACATGGAAAAGAACGAAAAAGAAAATGGATGGCCCAAGGCTATAATATTATTGGATATGAGTCAATAGAACATCTAGGAAGACATTTATAGGAAATACTTCAAGTTTCATCATCCTTCCTTTTCCTAATAGTTGTTCATTGAAATGTTTTGTTTTTTTATTTAGAGATGCATATTTGTATTTTTTTTGAAGTATTTTCTGACAATCATGTTGGAAATTTCGTTGGGGATTTTATAAGATAGTTATGGATTTTGTTGGAACAATTTGTATTTGGTTTTATTAGGTTTATTTTAGATTGTATATGGGATTATGATATGAATTTTTAAGACTTTATAAGTTCTACAATATGTGGGTGTCCCTCCATCATTCACAGACTTGGGAATTGGAGACTAGAACTACTTTGAATAGATTCTAAGAAAAAAAATATGGAACTAGAGGCTTTGCATCATAATACAAAGATATGGAATTTTCATCATTATCATAATAATCATCAGTCATGAACATCAAATAAACAAACACTGCAATTCATAAAACACATGCCAAGAAGTGTTTGTGTGTGTATTCAAAATCGTCTCAACTATACATTTTTTTTTTTAAATGTCACATCATGCCCAATATACAAAATGACAGCAAGTTCCCAAACATGGAAAAGTCACATATGGTTCCCTAGATACAAAATGACACTCATTAACCACTCGCACACTCACACCTATCAGGTGCATATCAATACTCAATGTTTCTTATCTTACTCAAGGTAGCACCTCTAGTTGTTTTGCACCTAGACACAGTTTGTCACTCTAGAGAATAGATAAAGAAACAAAATCCTTATAATTATTTTCACAATGATTTAAGAGACTTACAAAATGATATGTTTTGATTCAAGGTAAGAAAATGCACCACCGATGATACTGACAAGAGGGTGTTAACCTCCTCTAGGACCCTAATCTCTCAGCAATCCACAATTACAAGGATCAAAACATTAAATTTAAACAAACATGCAAAAAAACAATTCCATTAATGATACATAAAAATTTATGAAAAAATAATGTTACTCTGAATAATTATGGCAATGGTGGAGAGTTTTTAGTAGGTGTATCACTCATTTGTACAACCTTCTCTTTGACAATATTTCTAGTGGAAGCCTCAATAGATGGCATAGTCTAGTCTACAACATAAACAACTAACGGGTTGTGTGACTGTGGATGTATCAGACGGAAAAGATGGTGGGGGTACATTGCAGATGGATCCAATGGAAAAAGGTAGTGGGGTGGATGACATATGGGTGAAACTACTTTGGATGGATGGTGCGATAATGATGGTGGTGGTGGGAAGTGATAAATCCCCATGGGTTGTGAGAGGGATGGTAAAACCCTTGGGGTGATAAGAGGTATCTCAAGAGATGGGGTAGTGTAGAAAATGACTAGACCAGCCCTATCTATAGGAACAAAAAGTAGGTGGAATGTTGGTAGTAGTGGTCAATGAAAGGGTGGTGGTACATGAGACCTAATAGTGGATAAAGAAACATAGATATATATTTATGATATTTTTATGAGTACAACAATGTAAATCCAAAACAATATAACATATTTCACATTTAATAAAGATTTAATTCAACATATGATAGCCTTGAAGGGGTGACTAGTCGATCCTAGATGGACATAGTTCATCACCATATTGTACCCCAACCTGTAGAAACACAAAAAAATTATATTGGAGGATGCCAGAGAAAAACGAGATCACCATGGTGAATATTCAAAGGTGACACATACATGTGTTTGTAGGAAACGAATGAATATCCTTCCTCTACTACTGCATTAGTAGTGAAAACTAGCAATGATGCATTTATGGACATAGGAGGTCTACTATCGAAGCATAGAAACTGTAAAGTTCATCATATAATAATATATACAAAAAAATACAAAGAAAACTATATATATATATATTAAATGAAGAACATAAATATGATGAAGATACCAACCTCCTCCATGAAACTCTCATGTCCACTCGCCTCTATTGACCCACAAAAAATGTCTACAACTCGAGAATCTATGAGGTTCAGATGCATGTTTACTCTATCCATCTTCCCTCTTCTAGCTACACTCTTTTATAGGTCTTGAGCATCTATCTCCTCTAAAGAGTTTATTTATAGGTAGCTCTTTTTGATATAGTGCTACAAAACTACCATGCTGAACAAGGCTTCTAGTGAAGGATGATATCGATAATTGTATCTGCAAGATGATTTCTATACAGAGACGATGTTGAGCAGGGGGTTAGAAATTTTCCTAGAAGGATGAGGACCTAGGACCGGGTCACCCATGACCCACCCCATTTAATTTACCAATGTCAAAGTAGTTGACATGGTGACGTAATATAAAATGTGACCATAATTTCCTAAGTAAATATAGAACCACCTCCCTATTATTGTAGGGAGGTTTTCCAAACACCATAAATCACCTCTCCATCCAATTATCCTTAAATTGTTGATAGATGTTTCAATCGATAAAAATGAATCTCTTTATGGCTGATAGATTTAGTCTCCTTCTAGGATCAATGAAGAGTAACATCAATTCTTGTTTTGTAATGTTCAAGTTTCTCACTTGGTTTTTATATATGTATGTTCTTTCATACTCGAACATCCTATCCCTATAGTAAAAAGTATTTCTTAATTTCACTTGGACATTTGCAATGGAGAATACAATGGTGTTCAATGAAGTAGCTAATGACATTAAGGTTAGATTTCTAGTACTACTTCGACAGTAAATCTAAGACACTTCAACCCTTATCAATTTTCATGGTTTGGGTTTGGTGTGTCTCCCTATGATTATGTTGCATTTTGGTTGTCTCTAAATTCCATGTTAATTACTTTTCTAAAATTTAATAATAAAATTTATATAAATTAGGTTTGTTTTTAAAATTAATTAAAAATATTAAAAAAAAAAATGAAATTAAATATTTTAGAAAATTAAAAAAAACACCAAATTACATTAAAAACAAATACATTAAATTCTTGAGGATCTTCTAGTTCATTAGAAAATTCCTAAAATTCAATTGCCTCAATCACCTAGAAATTTCCTTACCAAATCCCTAAGCTTTATTTTCCTCAATGATCTCACAAAATCACTTCATGACACAACGAATACAAAAAGGTCATTTTTAATCTAATCTAATAGGAATACACATGTTCCTAAGAATGCATGTATGTTAGAGTCTTATAATAAATCTAATGAAAAATTGTTTATTTAAGTGTAATAGTAATTCCAATTAAAATTTTATTTTTCTACTGCAATATTTCTTTTATTTGAGATTTCAATTCTAACCCTGAACAATGATGAGTCAAATTAATTCATGTTAAAGAAAAGTCTGTAGACTAATCAACAGATATGTGCCTGCTTAGGGATGAAAATATGGTCACAAGTTAAAACATTAGAAAAATGGAATGAAGTTTAAAGAGTAACGTTTAAAAACAAATCGATTGGTATTTTCTGCATAGGAGTTATTCACGTGAGAGAAATCTCAATCATTAATTTAAAGTTAAACCTACAGTCATAATGACGGTTGAATAAAAAAATTTCATTATTTTTGTATGAATTGATTTCATAATAAATTTTCATAAAAATAATTATCTTGCTTCTGTTGTAACATATTATATGAATTCTATTCGCACTCAAGAGTTTTTAAATAAATTATGGAGCGATACATAAATTCTTTTCCAATGAAACAATTATGCGATATGGTACGATATTAAAATTACAATCAATGATTTATATATAGTTTCTACATTATTAAAATATAAAATATAGTTGGAGTGGAAATTAAATTATAGAGTATAATTTAGTAGTCCATTCAAAATTATATTTTTTAATAGTGAGTATTCCAATTTATCATGGAGTTAAGTTTAGAGTTAAATTTAGAGGGGTAGGATATGTTTCATACAACAATTTGATGTGTGGCTTAGTCATAAACTTAAAAATATGTTAGTTTAATCATTATTTTTGTTATTGTTATTGTTATTATTATTAACTTTAAGTTGGAAGGATGATTGATAATGATATGTAGGTGCACATATTTGTATCCACAAATTGGGATATGGCATCGTCAATCTTTAGTTAAATTTAGTATAACTTGAGTGAAATTAATGGTTAAAAATATGGGTTTCCTCATTTGAGGTCATAAGTTCAAATCCATAAAGAGTATGTAGGTAAGGATGAGAAAATAACATAATAGTTTACCTATCTTGAATCTTAAAAATTAAGTTAATATCAAACAGATTAATATTGTTACATCTCTCTACATTAAGAATTGAATAAATCTTTTAAAAATGATTAAAATTAAATAAAATGTATGCACATGTGCAAGCTTTAAAATGTGGTTGAATTAAACAAGTATGGATTAACAAAGACTAATGAAAGCTAAATACTCATGACTAGTTAATGAATTAACAAAGATTAATTAAAGCTAAATACTTTCCCATGATGATTTTATTTAGTCCATGCTTCCATAACTACATGATAAAACTTCCCACCAACCTCTTACATGAATTCAATAATTCATTTTCATATATAAAAGGAAGCTGATTATACATAATTATTCAACTGAAAAATACCCATCTTCACTTTTCAAATGAACAAGAAGTGTATGAGAAGGAAAATAGAACAAGTGAATTTATCAAAAAGTGAATAGTCAAAAAAGTACAAACTCCATCATGACCAACATAAGACCGATCATGAATTTTATGTTGAAACATGTGGTTATATCTCAACAAAGAGAAAATAAATGGGTGGTTAGGAACTTCAAGTGATTGAGAACCGAACAATATAGCAAGTTAATGACAATGCATTTAAACTAAATATGCATACATATATGAAGACATGTATTAAGTGATGAATGTGGAGAATTTGTGGTTATGTGAGTTGTCCTTATTGGATGGGGATTAAGAATTTAATGATAGTGAAATATTTCACTGTGAAGGCACTTAAGAAATTAAGGAACTAGAGAATATAGTGTTGTGGAGGAAAATTCAAGATACTTGAAGATGATTGGATAACATATACAAAATCGACCTTAACGTCAAATCAGCTAGGAGAGCATGATGGTATTGGGAAATAAATTCTCATACAAACTTGACCTTAAAGTGAAATCAGCCACGAGAGCATGATGGTATGGGGAAATAAATTCTCATAATTGTTTTCTTATCTTTCATTTATATTTTTTGCAATCAAGATCCTTGAATTGGGGGAGATGCTCTGAAATAGACCATTAAAAAAAAAATCAAATTCACTTAATAAGTCAAAATCTCTTTCAACCAAAAAAGTCAAACTCACTTAATAAGTCAAAGTCGAATGCTAGTGCATCCATTTCATGAGACCACATGCTTAACGAGCTTTAATAGGAATAAGATATGCATAGGTCTAGTTGACCACCAGATCTTAACCATGATTCAATGTGCGTCAACCATGAGTATAAAGTTGACTATAATCATGAGGACTAAGTAGTGACCTAGTATTGGATAAGGAAGAGGACAAGAGGTAGCATGACTCGAGAGACAAAGTGCCAATCATCCTACATACTAAATGCTTAATTTTCAAAAATAATAATTAAACAAATTTTATTGGAGTCAAAACGTATTGTGCATCAGAAATGTACTTTGTTAAATAATAATAATAAATCAAAATGTAATTTGTTAAAAGTATTTTAAAATTTAAATATATATAAACTATAAAATTTTAACACTTTTAAAAATAGTGCGATCAATTCAAGATAATCGATTCGTGATTAAGATCAATCTTAAATGATAAACTGGATATATACGATATGGATTTCCAAATTACATATTTACATAAGCAGGCCAATTGTACGTGGAAATTATTGATCAGTCATTAATGAAGTATACAATCGTTCAAACAAATTTATCACTTAGCCCTAATCGCTGAACAGATTTAAACTAGGTCAGACACTGAACCCGATTTAACCAATTTGAAACCCTTCTCTTCTACCTACTTCTTCCGTTGGTACCTCTTCGCCATCCATCGCATCAGCTCCTTCCTAAACTCTTTATCGTTGTGATCAAAAGACTCATAGAGTTGCCTTAACTCCTGGGCCTTGCCTAGAAAAGTGTCACGATATGTTATACGATCTTTGAAAAACTGAAACTGCGAAAGTTTCAGCTCCCGCTCTCTTTTCATCAAGGGCACTGGGGAATTGTTCTCCCTTGCAAACACTCGCTCCCCCATCAAGAGAGAAACACAAATTGCAATTAACAAAATTAAGCCATGTAAAGAGAGTGCTTAAATGGAGAGAAACATGAAGTGTTGGTCATCCAAGTAGACAAATGATTATGTGTTAAAAAATGGAAAAATTCTCATAGGAATCTATTGGCAAAGTTTACATAAAAACCTATTAATGAGTCCTCTCAACAATCTATGGATAAGTCTTCAAAACAACCCAATTGGGGAATATTGGTAATTTTCCAACACCATGAACTCGAAATTGAACTCACTTAATCATTTTCCATTAAATGGCAAGCTCATGTGTTTGAAATTTAAGATGTTTTACGAAAAAAAATGTGTTCAAAGTTGCTTGAACAATGCAAGGGTGACATTTAACGATCATTAAGAATTTAGTTAGGTGTGTACACATTGGGGGTGTAACAAAACTTTTCGGGGTGGGAGGGACCATGGTTTTCAATTTATGAAAATTTTGAGATGCGAAGCTTAGTGGAATAGATAAACGTTAGCTCTAGAGCATAGGAAAGTCATTCAACACTAAACCTAAATATTTGAATGCTTCCCTAAGAAGGACAACTATCATTCTAGGCATTTCATTAAAGGATATTTCAATCGAATGACCTTGAATTGAAGGAACTTAGATGCCATCGTTTCTATAATGAGGGAATTTGCACAAATCTTCAAATTATTTCTTTTGTTAATAAATTTTACATTCTTTATGTATTCATGATATTGTGTAGAAAGTATCTTATATTATTCTTCTAAATGTGTATGGACCTTCTGATCGAGGTGGATATCGATGGCCACCCACCTACTCCAACTGACTCATCTTGGTAGTTTTTCAGTTTGGCAGTTTTTTCCTAGTTTTCAGGTCTTGAACTTGTGGGGCCATTTTGACGCCATAAAAAACGTTTTTAGGGAGCGCATCAATGGAACTATAGACAAATTCAGAGTTTGAAGGAATAATGTGTATTCCTCAGGTAGAAATTTCCAACATGATATCGTGCACCTAAAATGAAGATCGTATGCAAAAGTTACGACCCTCGGAAGTTGATGTACTAACTTACCCTAACGGTTCCCACATGACTTTTGGCGCTTCATCTCCTAAGGTTAGGTTTTTGAATGTTTAGGGTTTTGACATTCATGTTTATTGTAAAAATGGTTTGAGAGCCTCATTGTACTCATATTCTTGTGAATGAGTGTAGTTGTCACATCTCTTCTCAAAGATAAGGTGCCACCATTCTAGTAAGCTTGTTTTCAATCTTCATTTTATAGTTTCAACATATTTCTTTATTGAATAGAATCTAGTTTTATTGTGCCTCTCTTATTTTTCCTTATGTCTCTAGGTTAATAATAATAATAATAATAATAATAATGTGTGTTCATTTCATTATGCTCATAAAATATGGATCAATGGTATTAGAGTGGTTTGCTCCTTGTCGTTCTTAGTGCATTTCCGCAACAAGGTTAGGGTACAAAAAGTTGGGTCTCAAGTCTGTTTCTCTTGAGGCTAAAATCTCTCGCATGCCCCACTAACCTTCCATGGAGGGAAAAAATAAGGATGACGGTACACGAGAGACTTTCAAAGTGTTGCTCGAGGAACCCATCCCGCAACAAAGGAACGAGATGATGGATAACTTTTTGCAAATCCTTCGATGACTCCAAACATGCGACGCATCTTCCTCAAGAAGTGGCATCGCCCTCTTCAAGTAACATATCAACTTTGATATTCCTATATTTGAAGGTCAGATAGATGCAGATGTTGCAGATAAATGGTTGAATCTATTAGAAGGGTATTTTTCTGTCAATAACTTTTTGAATAGAGAAAATATTACCTTTGTACTCCCCAAAGATGTTCTACATTTCAAATTTCGGCGGGAGACTTTCTGTGAGCAAAGGAAATAGAGGAACCCTCATTATTTGTAGTGACACTCACCTAGGAGTCCTTCATGGATTATATTAAGGAACAATACTACCCTGTTGGAAGTTATGGCGATCTATATACAAAATGGACCACAGTGCAACAAGAAAGTTTCCAAGCAGTTCCTAAGCTCACAAATATCTTCCATACCTTCTGCACCAATCTCGGTATCAAATGTTCTGAGTGACATCTACTTCTCAAGTACCACAGTGGTATGCATAGATACATCCTGGAATAAAAAGATTTTTTTTACATATTGTCCTTGGGAGTGGCCCATTGATATGTCGTCAAAATCGAGTAGAATCTTAAACAAAAGACGTCGCATTTTGGGTCTAGCAATCTCTCACAGCAGAAGAAGGGAAAGGGCGGCCCTAACCTGGATAACAAAGAGAAGAGAAAAGATGGGCAACCTCAGGACAACTAGTCTAATCCATAAATAAAGAAGGACTTTGATCCAGAAGCAGAAAAGGGGGGATAGATCATTTAAGTGGAACCCAGTGCCACCGTTGCAACATCCAAGATCCATCCTATGAACCTAATGAGATAGAGTAAGGAGCGCACCTCTTTCATTCACATATGTGGGTGTAATGAACCTCACTACACTTTATTGTTGATAGTGATAGCCATACAAACCTCATTGCGTTGGAGTTTTTCAAGTGGTTGT
Source organism: Picea glauca (assembly GCA_000966675.3). NCBI lineage: Eukaryota > Viridiplantae > Streptophyta > Pinopsida > Pinales > Pinaceae > Picea > Picea glauca. The sequence goes on from JZKD02S2271727.1 coordinate 125,360, forward strand.
CCCTCCCGACAATGCCGCACCTGCATCCCTACACCATCGGATGGCTCCTCCAAGGAAGTGATCTTCACGTCATCCAACAATGTCATTTTTTGTATGAAATTAATCGATTCTCCAACGACCTCCTCCTTACGACGACCCAACTCTAGTAATTAGTGCAATTTTTTTTTTGTTTTAAAAGTGTGTGTGCGCGTGTAGGAGTAACCGACTCACTTGACTCTATGTCGCTACCCGACAATCGACAAGACTCAACCATGAAGATCACATCAAGAATACGCAAGGCGCACCACAAGTAACTGCAAGCAAATAACACCCAAGACAAGGTGCCCCACAACAAATTCAACAATAACGACATACTGGGTTAGGTACCGTACGAACACAGAAGGTAGAATCCATGGTAGTAGTTTACTATTTCTGCACAGGAAAGCAGGGCGTTTAATATTAGTCCTCTTCTCTGGAGAGAGAGGAGGTCAGATAAGCTCTTGGTCGACTGCTCAGGCAAAAACTAGTAATCGCCTAAGGTGTGTCGCAAGAGTGGAAACCCTGCCTTTAAAGGGCCCGAGACTCTTGATACGACACTGGATTCTTAATGCATGGAAACACACAGACATAAATACTAAGGCTACTGATGGTTTCTACCTCCCTCCCGACACAAGAAGACCACACAATGCAATACCACCAAGTACTACAAAATCAGGGACAATCATGACCTCTACAGGAGACGCAAGTCAGGAGGACTCTAAATCGACCAACCACTATTGAGACCTGAAGACATCAATCAAGGTCAATTGCTCCAAGGTTTTCCGTTAAGCAACGAGTACCATCCCAGTCTTAACAATGTACAATAGTTTACTTGCAAGCTCCCGGTTCACTGAATCCTAAAGGGACTACCATCCTGTCTCCATAACATAACCATGTCAAATTATGCTTTTAGTAATAGTAACTTTTCAGTAACAATTTCAACAATTTAACAACATCCTACCATCTAACATTTTCCTAGCATTGTCGTTGAATGACTAGGCCCTTCATGCCTCACCACCAACCAATAGCAATTACATAATTAACCTTGCGACTAACTAATATGGCTTTAACAACTAAATGACCATTTAATAACCATTAATTAAATAACATCACGGTTACAATTAAATGCATTGCAAATTTAATAATAAGGATTGCTTCACCACCAACTAAATAACAATTTAATAATTAGCATTTCAACTAACTAACATTTCGACAATGATTTAATGATCGTTTACTAACAACTAATTAAATAACTCTACAGTTACCATTCAGTGCATTGCAAATTAAGCGAGTACTAACATTGCAATTGAAACAAAATTTCCCGTTGCTAATTAAACAAATATTCCCATACTTTACAATAACATTACAATTCTTTCATTACTTTTCATACTATAATACTTGTAAAGAAAGTAACTATAATCCTACCATCATATGACATCAATACTAATAAATCATTTTCCCTATTGTAAAAGCATCATCATGACCCAACCATATCCATGCCTTCTTCATCAATATCATTGTAATTAAAATAAAGATGACCTTACCTTTTACTGATTTTAACAACAACAGGGCTACCAAAACCTAACCCTAATTATCCATGTACTTACCTTTATAATAGGATAGTAATGTAATTTAACCTAAGAATGGATTTTCCTTACAAACTTGGCCATTAGTTAAAGGTCGATGTGTAGCAAAAAAAATTAACATGAGATGGGAGGCATATAGTAATTGGGTCGTAGTGTAATTCATAACGATGTATTGAACTAAATGAGGATCTTCCTTACAAAGGAAAAGATAATTAAAAAGGAAAAGATAATTGACATAAAAATTAAATAAAGATCTACATTACGAAGAAAAGATAATAAAAAAAGAAAAGATAAAAATTATTGCTTTTATGTTTGCACATCTTTAAAGGAAAGATCACGGGATAAAGCTCGAACCCTTCTCACAATGCTGGAGTCGTACCTGTTGCACTACGAGGAATACAAATGCGGTTGCACTAAATGATTATAACGAGACAACTTCCGTAACGAGCCTCCAGGGATAGGTGTTCCTATACCGAGCACATTTTTGAAGTAACCCTAGAAGATGATATCACTGTTGTACGCTTCATTTAATGTAAATATGAGAACACTTGGAAACATATATCAAGTTATTATTGAGCAGATTCTGGTGGAATAACCAGAAATTATACGATGTGAGTGCGTTCTGAGGAAACCAAAATCACTAATTGACCGGATTACCTTTAACTGACAGAAACAATTCTCTCTAGCAATTTAATTACATCGACTTCCTAGCAGCTTACCCGTAGTGACGGGAATCCCGAGTTGGGTTAACAACTATTCCTCACAGGTAGCCTGGGCGATGGAGTCGATGAAGGGCAATGGCGAAATGCCGGAGAGGAGGTAAAACCCAAGGAGTTCGGAGGGGACAGAGGGCCCACCACAAGTTTTAGGAGGGATACGGTTTACCAAGGAAATGCTGAGAATCTGGGAAGGATTGCCCAAAGATGCAGAACAAAAGTTCCCAATCTCGCTGCACTAAAATTAAATGCACTCGGTACCAACTTTCTTATATATAACATAATTTTCTTTTAAGGAAAATAATTAAAGGAATAAACGTTTATTAAAAGCACACCCTTTTTATGAAGCCCATTACCCCAACTGGAATTACGCTTAATTATAACTCTGCATGCATTAATGTAAAATGCCTAGACTATAGTCTAAAATCTAAGGCCCTTAAACATGATTAAGTATACAATCGGAGTGCACTGTTTTAAATTAAATATGCACATAGTAGTATAACAGGTCAGCGCACTAAAATAACTGAAGACTGCACCGACTCACGATTATAGTTCTCAATGCACCGAATTAACAGGTATACGAAGTATGATAAATTTCTAAAGAACTTAAACGGGAATGCATTGAATCAAGGGCGTAAGAAGAATTAACTGGTAAATTGGAATTCACCGAAAATGCATACGTCCAACAAAAATGGATCCTTGCAAATTTCGAGAAGACAAGGGGTCTAAATAATACAAAGGAGATGCCAATAATAATAATACCAGGGATCAAAATAATAATCCAGGGCACAAAGGAGACGCCCAGTCATAACATAATACACAGGCTGTGATTTGGGACACCCAGCCCATAGATAAACGCCCATTGCATATATGGTAACGCCCAGTGGAAAAAGAGAAAACCTACTGAGGAAAAAACATGCCCATATCAACACAGTACCCATAAACCCAACGAGTTTATCAGAAAACCCTAATACTGTACCCAACACAAAAACGAAAAGGTTTTGCAACGAAATGGCTGTACACTCAGCCATATTAACATGACGAGTCAGTTATGGACGCCCACAACATATATAGAACGCCCAAGGAAAAAAAAAGGGGTAAACCCACGGTAAAAGAAAACGCCCACTGTATGAAAAAAATGCAGGTCACAAGGAGAACGCCCCAATAGGTAAAAAGAAACACGCTGGAAGATTTGCCCACCATATTCAACGCCCAACAAATACAAGGGAAATCCACCGAACAAAAAAAATCTGCCATTATATATATATGAGCACCCATCATAGGAAAGGAGAAACCCTAGAATTGTGCCAAGATGAAGAACCAGAAACTGAAAGCATTCATCAAAATATAAACACAGCCATCTAAATTTTTAGACGCAACCAGAGACTATCATTCCATCAAAATACAAAACATACCTTGGCCTGCTCGCCCGCTCCGGTTGGCGTTCACTCGCTCCTTGATGCTCTCGCTTGCCGACCGCAAAGAACTCACCGGTACCTCCCAGCCAAATGCTAGGGGTACTCTCCTTCCCCCTCAGACCCCGAGCCGCAAAGGGGCCACACACAATCCAAACAGTAACTAGCTTCCCAGCCCGCCTCCAAGGCTGAGCTACCACTCAAGTCAGCTGGGAAATCCCCAACTCCTACAAGCAATCAGTCCCGTTTGTCATTTTGGCAGCATAACAATACTCCATAGTAGATCCCCCTTCTTTTCCCTCATCTCTTTCTTTTATCCTCCTTTTTTTGACCTAATCCCATTAGGTTTTTTCCCAAAACCCTAAATCCCCTTTCTTTTAAGTTTTTTTCCCCCCTTTTTATTTATTTATTTATTTCTTTTAATTCCTTTTTGAAAACTCAAAAGGTGATTGCGCCTAAGCATCTTTTCATATTATTATATATATATATATATATATATATATAT
>JZKD02S2271727.1:160051-171101 GCA_000966675.3 Picea glauca
AACCATGCTCTGAAAGAGATTGTAAATATGTGTTATAGGCTGGTGAGCCAAGTTTTGTATAAGCCGGTAGGCTTATGTATTTGATTAGGCCAGAGAGCCTAAGTGTTGAAGGCCAAGAGCCTGTGAGATACTTGTATGTATGCAGGTCAATTAATAAAATATAAATACCGCCGGTGCAGACCGACCACGATGAAAGAGTGATGGGGGACTGAGCGTCCACAGAGTGGGCAAGGGATTAAGGGCTGGAAGGTGGGAAAAAGGGGCTGGGTGTTGAACCTAGGGGCTAAGCCTAGGGGGCTTAGGCCTGGAATAATATTTTAATATTATTTCCAAAAAGAGCCATGTATATATTATTTTATCCTAAATCCTTTTGGAAGGACACGTGATTTCCCAAGTGGTGGTAGGAAGGCGTACGGATGGAACACATGGAGTTCCCAGGGTGACAAGTGTCAACCCTGGTGCATGCAAATATAGGCGCCGAGCTGAACCGTGGGTGGGAATCTTCCTCCATTCGAACCTGAACCTCTGTGCATAGAACTGGTACGCCATCTGCCAGAATACCCTGGTTTATCTCTGGAAGCCGTAAAGCCTTTGCTTGGTCCTGAGGAAATCGTGTACACCATGTCCAGAGCTGGGGAGTCTGTGTGTGACTCTGAGTAACCCGTGTCTCTGAGAAAACCTTTGTGTGCATTAAGCCTGTGTTAAACTCGAGTGGAAGAATCCTTGGTTGTTTGGGAAAAGCTGAGCTAGCCTGTGCATGGAGCCTCTGTTCCGAAATCAACACCGTGAGATCATCCTGTGTCTGCTGAACCGATTTGGGGAAGCCTATGTCTGTGTTTCCCATGGGTTGTTGTGGTCACGCAGTGCTGGACTGCGCGTGGCTTACTAGCCAGTGTGAACTCGTGCTTAGCTTGTGTGTAACCTCTCTCCAGGTGAGGGAGGTGATTGTGGTTTGAAGAGGCAGGTTGTCAGGCCTGCGAGCAACTCTTTCCAGGTGAAAGAGTTTGTTGGGAAGTGTTTTCTTCCAGAGAGTGTCCAACACCAGCTACGAGCTCTGAGACTTCCTAATTCGGCCTGTTTCTGAGACCCAGAAGGGGAGGTTAGCACCGATGGATTGTGCGTGTGAAGGTGTATACTCTCGGGCGGAACAGACATGTGGGGAATGAGGGTCTAGTAGTAGTGGGCGTAAGATGGCATCTTTGGGAAGAATCCTTCTAGATATTTATGTGATGTCTTCCCTGTAATCTAAGCCTAGCCTAGGATTCCTTGCCTTGGGGTGGAGCTCGGTCCCAGCTCGGGGGTGACCCACTGTTGAGCTGATGAACAATGTGGTCTAAGGCTGGGAGGTTCGTGGAAGGCCTGCACTCGGTTGGTGTTTTCTACAGCTGTTAAAAGATAAGTATTTGAATTATGCTTTGATCATGTTATGCGTGACTGGTTGTTTATGTATCATGTTTTCCGCTGTGTAAATGAATTATTGTTAAATGCTATGGAATGTGTGATTATAGCAGTAACGAGATATGTTTCACTCTGTATTTTAAATGTGTTTAATTTTGATTAAATGCATGTGGTTATATTGGCCTGTGTTTATTATTAAAAGAGTGTACAAAATATTACAAGAGTGCGTTAAACCTCTTGGTTCTTTAAATTGGTACACTACAAATTGGTATCATAGGAATTGGTACACTACAACCACCATGAGAAGTGGTCGACCTACTTGCATCGGTTCCACCTCAACATAAAATTATTATAAGACAGGAAGTACCAACCGTATCCTTTATTACCTCAACTGAACTCCAGTCGTGACACTCACCAAGGTGATAGGATCTTGTGACCACAAGAACTCTAGATGGGGAGTATAGACATGCTTGGGAGGGGGGACGATTCCCTCCCATGCATGGCCATACTCCAAATAAAATGTTTTTTCAACCATACATCGTACCAACAAAGACAAAATATTTATTATCCTCTAAAATTCCTAAGCTCGATCACAAAGTCTTCAATGACTTCTTCAAACAACATCCAACCAAGATTCTTCCCTAGAGCTTACTTTGACAAAGAATCTTCCACTTAGTTGAACTATCTATGAACATGAAAGAACTTTAACTAACTAAAATTATGCTTGAGATATATGATCTTCTTCATCCAAAATTGTAATTTTAAAGCATTTAATTGTGACTTTCCAACAAACTAGTGCAATACAACCTTGGAATATCCCACCACCATTAATTATTCAATATGACATATGAAAAAGAAAATTAAGAGACCCCACAATCCAAAAAAATATGCTTTAATATTAGAACCTGAACCAACAACAAGTTGCAGTCTATAGAAATGGATCCCAATCAATTTTAAAACAATTTCAGCACCATGCTCACGACCACCACCAGCTCCATCCAAAAATGCTAAATGCCTCTCCCCAAAATAAAAAAGTTTTATAAGAAAACCAATATTATCACCCCCAATAGCACAAGGACTCTCCTTAATTTCCAACACAATCTGAGAACATAAACCAAAATGATTTCTTAAAAAAACTCTCAAATAAGTTCTTGTTCCTGTAACACCAAATTCCCTATAGAACAAAGAGAGGAAACACCCTGGTCATCAAAGGTTAGAAACCAAGATTGCAAATTTTCATTCAAGGTCGATAAATCACACCTTCCATTGATCCTTAATTGAGCACAAACCCCCTTCCAGATACACCGAGTAACCTCACAATTCACAAAAAAAATCTTTGTTGTCTCTTTGTCCACCCCTAAGCCTATAGTAATCCCTAGGGAGTATTCGATCATGAAGACATAACCAAGAAAAAGGTATAATTTTGACAAGATCCTATAATTTCCATAAGGCTCTATGCCACCACTCTTGATCCACCACCACATTTTGTGTGACTAGAGCTTCATACACCAACTTCACATTCACAAGTCCCTTAGATTGGTTCTAAGTCCAAATAAGAGAATCCTCCTCACTATTAAGTGTAACCCAACTACATATCAACGCCAAAAAGAAATCATTCCATTCAATGGCCAGTTCACCTTCTAGACTAATATCTTTAGAGGATAACCAATTCTGAGAACCTGATGCATTTAACAAAGAGGATTGTCAAATATGAGCTAGAGAGTATACCTATAGAGCCTTTAAATGTTTAATGAGAGAAGTAGATAACTTACAGGTGGGTCCACTTCCCAAAAAGGGATCCCACCCAATAAGAACTTGAGCTCTATTTCCCACTAACCACGCTAAATATTTCTTCAACATGGGCATTGTATCCATGAAATTACTACAAAAGTTTGAAGGAGCGGTAAATTTATACTTCTTTGCACGCAGCCACAAGATCACATCCTCTCCCTTTAAATAATTCTTAACCATAACTTTACTCCACGATTCTAAACCAAACAAACCCCTCCATAGTGATTTAACTTCCAACGCTTGGGAAAACCAACATATGTTTTGAAAACCCCAACCACCCAAGGCTTTTGGCCTAGAAATCATATCCCAACTTACTAAATGAAATCTTAAATTATTCCTAGGTCCCTTCCAAAGGAACCTAGAAATAATATGTCGAATATTATGCTTTACTTTAGCTGGAACCTTTGCTATGATGAGCCAAAAAAACAAGAAGTTTTGAAGAACATGTTTAATTAGAACCATTCTATCGTCCAAACAAAACCACTTGAATGTGTAGAGTCCAATTCTCTTTTCAATCTTCTAAAGAATCCATGTCCGATCAGAAACCCTATATTGTCATTTAGTTTCAATAGAAACCATAAAAATTTCATTATAAATATATATATGGAGTTTTAAATTGTAATTTTATTTAGAAATGTATTTTAAATCTCTTATATATATAAATTTTTAATTGTTTTCCATGTTTTTATTTTTTCTTAATATATTTTTTAATTTTCTTAATTTTTTTTTAAAATGGATCATTTTCTTTTTTTCCTCTTAATTATATTGTGTTTTTATTGTTTTTCTTTTAACTTAAAAATAAATTTTATTTAATTTTTTTAATAAGGCAATTCTTTTTTTATTTGGTTTTTTCTTCTTCTTCTTTTTTTTTTTTTGAAATATAGATTTCAACTTTAATGATCTTCTTTATAACAATGCTAGACTATTCGACCATGGTTTTTGAAATGCTACAATTTTAAGTCTAAGAAAAAAAGAGGGTGTTGTTGATAACACTTATTTTCTATTTCACTACAAGTCTTAAAATTTTAGTTCCAATTTTTTGAGTTGCGAAGGACACAATTTCAAAAAACTTGCAATTTTATCCCTAGAAAAAAAGGGTTGCCACTTGGATTACAACTTTTCAATTTGGAAGTCAATTTTATGTTTTTGGTTTCAACGATAGTGATTGTTAACTATAGAGGTTTCGAAGAGGTTGTAGGTTTAATCACGAAAACAAAAAAAAGGTGATGTTCTTCACACCACTTTTCAATTTAGGGGATAATTTAAAGTTTTTTGTCAACAACATTACGACATTGTTAAGACCATGGATGGAAATGTGGTTGCAATTCACAATTTTAACCACCTTGAAAAAAAAATGAGTGTTACCAATAGCACCATTTTTTGAAATGATTGTGAAAAATGCGACCTCTAAAATATGAGAGCTCTATAGAGTTCTCATTAAGTTGGTAAATTTGTTAGGTATGAATTGATGTAATTTCTTCTATATTTATTGATAGATCATTGGTTTTTCTCCGTGACATTTGTGTTCAATTCATAAATTATTAGATCTGATTCTTCTCATTAAAGATATGATTAGAGTTAAATTAGATAGGTAGAAAGGTTGATTTTCTTTTGTATATAGGAAGAGGGTTTTGAAGATTGGAGCTGGAATTTTAGGGTTGCAACAACCATGAGATATGAAGGACAACCTCAATAAAGGTATGCAAATATTCACCACGTCTTAGGATAATGCTGAATCTATGTGTTTGAATCTAGATCTAGGAAAACAATAAGATGTATATCCCTCTGTTTGTCTAGGATCAATGGCATATCCTAGGAATATCTTGAACATATCTAACCAATGATATCCCTGTCATATTTAATCCCATAACAATTTGTACAAGTTGTAGTCGTGTTCTCTCAACAATACATTTAATTACAACTAGTACTATAAATATTTATAAATAAATACACATATCATATAAGTTTGTTAGTGTTATGCCTAATGATGGAATATTACAAAGATGTCATAATGTTTTGCAATTCCAACAATTCCCTCTAGTAACTATGGAAGTTGTTCATGTTGGTGTTAGATGTATTATTGTGTTATCAAGTTAATCCATGATTGATTCATGTTATTAGGTAAATATATGGGTTATGTCAATTAAATATGTAACTAAGAAAGTGAGAACACATTTTTTTATATATGAGAATGTGAGATCATAGAAGCACATATAATGAGTGGAGATGAGAAATAAATTAATAATTCATGATGTAACAATTATATAATAACTTTATGACTAAACATGGGATGACAAAGTTATAATATAAAGGGTACATTAAATGGTGATTTCTATATTGTTTAATGATATGATGATTTGCTAATACATGTAAGGGTATTGATCTATGAGATGGATAATTATTTAAAAAATGACATGATATGAAAAATATAATATCATAACCAATGGTTCCATTTAAATACATTACATATTAAGGTCTATTTCCCATGACACTCTCTTTTAGATTTATTCATGTATCTTTTCATTATTTTTAATGGAGAAGAATAAAAGGGAAAATGAATTTAACAAGGCTATAATATTATTGACTATCAATGAATGGAACATATAGGAAGACATTTATAGGAAATAATTAAAGTTTCATCATTTAGAGATGCATATTTGTATTTTTTATGAACTATTTTTTGAGAGTTATGTTGAAACTTTTGTTGGGGATTTTACAAGATAGCTATGGATCTTACTAGAACAATTTGTATTTAGTTTTATTAGGTATATTTTAAATTGGTATATGCGATTATGATGTAAATTTTTAAGACTTTATAAGTTTTACAATATGTGGGTATCCCTCCATCATTCACAGGCTTATGAATTGGAGACTAGAACTACATTGAATAGATTCTAAGAGAAGCAGATGGAATTGAAATATTTGCATCATAATGAAAAGATATGGAATTTTTATCATTATGATCATAATCATAATTCATAAACATCAAATAAAAAAGCACTGCAATTCCTAAAACACATGCCATTAAGTGTTTGTGTGTGTATTAAAAATCGTCTCAACTATACATTTTTTTTTAAATGCCACATCATGCCCGATATGCAAAATGACAACAACTTCCCAAACATGGAAAAGTCACATATGGTTCTGTAGATACAAAATGACACTCATTAACCTCTCCCACCCTCTAAACTATCAGGTGCATATCAATACTCAATATTTATTATCTTACTCGAAGTAGCACCTCGAGAAATTTTGCACCCATACATATTTTGTCACTCTAGCGAATGGACAAAGAAACAACATCTTATAATGTTTTTTACAATGAATTAACAGACATACAAAATGATATTTTGTAATTAAAGGTAAGAAAATTCACCACCGATGATATTCACAAGAGGGTGTTACCCTCCTCCATGAACCTAATCTCTCAATGATTAATAGTTACAAAGATGAAAACATTAAATTCAAACAAAAATGGAAAAAACCAATTCCATTAATAATACATAAAAATTTATCAAAAAATAATCTTATCATGAATAATTATGGCACCGATGGAGTTTTTTAGTAGGTGTAACACTTGTTTGTACAGCCTTATCCTTGACAACATCTCTAGTGTAAGCCTCAATTGATGGCATATTCTAGTCTGCAACATAAATGACTAGTGGGCTGTGTACAGGTGAAGCCACTGCGGATGTATCATATGGAAAAGGTAGTGGGGTTACATCGCATATGGATCCAATAGAAAAAGGTGGTGATGGTGGATGAAATATGGGTGCAAATACTTTGGATGGATGGGATGATAATGATGGTGGTGGTGGGAAGTGATAAAACCCCATGGGTTGTTCGAGGAATGCTAAAACCCTTGCGGTGGGAAGAGGTATCCTGAGAGATGGGGTAGTGTAGCCAATGACTAGACTAGCCCTATGGCTAGGAACAAAAAGTGGGTGGAATGTTGGTAGTGGTGGTTAATGGAAGGTTGATGGTACATGAGACCTAACAGTGGATAAAGAAACTTGGATACATATTTATGATATTTTTATTAGTACAACAATCTGAATCTAAAACAATATAAAATATTTCACATTTAAGAAATAATTAACTCAACAGATGATAGTTGTGAAGGAGTGGCTTGTCCATCTTGGGTGGACATAGTTCTTCACCATATGGTACCCCAACCTATAGAAACACAAAAAAACGATATTTGAGGATGCCAGAGAAAAACGAAATCAGCACAGTGAATCTTCAAAGGTGACATGTACATGTTTATGTGGTACGTGAATGAGTAGCCTGCCTCTACTATTAGATTAGAAGTGAAAACTAGAAATGATGCATCTATGGATATATGAAGTCTAGTATCGAAGCATAAAAACTCTAAATTTCATCATATCATAAGATATAGAAAAAAATAGAAAGAAAACTATATATATATATATATATATATATATATATATATATATTCAATGAATAAAATAAAGATGGTCAAGATACCAACCTCCATGAAACTCTCATGTCCACTGGCCTCTATCGATTCATAACAAATGTCTGCAACTCGAGAATCTATGAGGTTTAGATGAATGTTAACTCTATCCATCTTCCCTCTTCTAGCTGCACTCTACTATAGGCCTTGAAGGTCTATCCTCTCTAACAATTTCATTTATAGGTACCTCTTGCTGAGATAATGCTACATAACTACAATGCTTGACAAGGTTGCTAGTCAAGGATGATATTAATAATTGTATTTGTAAGATGCCTTTTATGAAGATGGGATGTTGAGAAGGGGGTTAGAAATTTTCCTAGAAGGACAAGGACCTAGGACTGGGTTAGCCATGACCCACCCCGTTTAATTTACCAATGTCAAAGTAGTTGACATGGTGACATAATATAAACTTCGACCATAATTTCCTAAGAAAATATAGAGGCAACTCCTTCTTAATGTAGGGAGGTTTGTCAAAACCATAAACCACCTATCCATCCAATTATCCTTAAATTGTTGATGGATGTGCCAATCAATACAAATGCATCTCTTTCTGGATAATGGATGTAGTCTGCTTCTAGGATAAATGAAGAGTAACATCAATTCTTGTTTTGTAAGGTTCAATTTTCTCAATTGGTTTTTATATATGTTTTTTCTGTGATACTCAAACAACCCATCCCTATAATAATAAAAAATAAAATAATTCCACTTGGACATTTTTCGCAATGTGATAAACATAACCGTATTGTTGCAATTCCATGAGCATGACTTGCCATAGCCACATTATCGCAATGTGATGAACATAACCATATTTTCATAATGTGACCAACATGAATGGCCATAACCACATTATCACAATGTGACGAACATAACCATATTGTCGCAATTTGATGAACATGATTGGCCATAACCATATTGTTGCAATGTGATGAACATCACCCCATTGTTGAAATAAATATCCTGTCATCTCTATGTGATGAACATACGACATTTATTTTCATCACATATCCATTCGACATATGATGAACATACGACATTTATGTTCATGACATTGCCACTTTTTAATTAAATGACATGTCATTGTAATGTGATGAACATAAACCACTCATCGCAATATCCCTATCATCGTTAATATTTGACAAACAATATATTGTCGTTGCAATGTGATGAACGTAGCCCCATCATTGCAATGTGATGCAAATATCCTGTCATCATATTGTGATGCAAATATCTTGTCGTCGTGATCTGACAAACTTACGCCCTCCCTTGCAATGTGAAGAACATAACCCTATTGTCGCAATGTGACGAGCCTAGACTTATACATTGAACATATGATGTGATGAACATAACCATATTGCCGCAATGTGATGGACATAAATATGGTGTACCTTGATTGACCATGACCATGGTTGACTATGGTTGACCATGGTTGGCCATAACCATATTGTCACAATGTGATGAACACAATGATATTGTTGCGATGTGAAGAACATGAGTGGCCATAACAATATTTTTCACAATGTTACGAGCATGTCTTGTCATAAGCATATTGTCGCAATTTAATGAATATAACCATATTGTCGCAATGTGACAAACATGACTGACCATAACCATATTGTTACAATGTGATGAACATAACCTCATCATCACAATGTGATGAAAATAACCATATTGTTGTAATGTGATGAACATATCCTCACCGTGTATGACACAAATATCCTATCGTCATAATGTGAAAAAACAACATATGAATCTAGCCTTATACGTTGAACATATGATGTGACGAACATAATGATATTGTCGTAATGTGATGAACATAAATATGATTCAGCCTGATTGACCATGACCATGGTTCACTATGGTTGACCATGGTTGACCATGGTTGAACATGGTTGGCCATAACCATATTATCACAATGTGATGAACACAATGATATTGTCGCGATGTGAAGAACATGAGTGGCCATAACAATATTTTTGGCAATGTGATGAGCATGTCTTGTCATAACCATATTATCAGAACTTGATGAATATAACCATATTATCGCAATGTGACAAACTTGACTGACCATAACCCTATTGTTGCAATGTGACGAACATAACCTTGTCATCACAATGTGACGAAAATAACCATGTTGTTGCAATGTGATGAGAAAAACCTCATCGTCCTAATGTGATGAACATATCCTCACAATATGTGACACAAATATCATATCGTCATAATGTGAAAAATAATGTCCTCTCATCAATCTGTGATGAACATTGCCCCATTGTGACAAACACTTCCAAATTTCACTATGTGAATGTCATCCGTATCTTGGTCAGCTATGGTCATGGCGAGCCATGGTCACCTATTGATAACAACTATCAAACTTGGTTAACCATTGTCAACCATAGTCAACCACAGTCAACCATGGTCATGGTCAACCAAGGTGAACAATAGTGAAGGTCATCCATAGTGAACGTCAAGCATAGTGAAGGTCCATGAAAGTTAACCATAGTGAAGGTTTATGGTTAACCATGGCCATGGTCAACCATAATTAACCATGTCAACCATAGTGAACCTTTCCTTCCCAAAGTTGATAAATTTCTACCAAAGTTAGCCATGATCATGGGCAACCATAGTCAAGCATGGTCATTGTAATTTAATGTATTATTTTCATCACATAGTCATTTGACATACGATGAACATACGACATTTATGTTCATCACATTGCCAATATTTACTTAAATGACCTGTCATTGCAATGTGATGAACATAAAACCCTCGTCCCAATATCCCCATCATCGTCAATATGTGACAAAAAATATATTGTCGTCACAATGAGATGAACAGAGCCCCATCATTGCAATGTGATGCAAATATCCTGTCATCATATTGCTATGAAAATATGGTATTGTCGCAATTTGATGAACATAGCCTCATCATCACAATGTCATCAACATAACTTCATTGTGACAATGTTACGTGAATATCATGTCATCATAATGTGACAAACACTTCAAACTTTCACTATATGAATGTCATCTATAGTCTTGGTCAACTAGGTCATGACTAACCATGATCGTTTATGGACAACCACTATCAAACATGGTTAACCATTGTCAACCATGGTCAACCAGAGTCAAACATGGTCATGGTCAACCAAGTTCAACCATAATGAAGTTCATCCATAGTAAACATCAACCATAATAAAGGTCTATAGAAGTTAACCACACTCACGGTCTATGGAAGTTAACCATGGTCATGGTAAACCATAATTAACCATGTCAACCATAGTGAACCTTTCCTTCCCAAAGTCCACAAAGTTCTACCAAAGTTAGTCATGATCATGGCCAACCATAGTGACGCATGGTCATTGTAAATTGATGTATTAATGTATTAATA
>JZKD02S2271727.1:171302-192565 GCA_000966675.3 Picea glauca
TTAATATAAATATTAATATTAATATCTTATTGTGTTAATAATATTAATAAATACATTATTAATATTATATCTAATGTATGAATTAATTAATGTATAAATTAATTAATATACCTTACATTATACATTAATGTATTTATTAATTGATACATTACATTATTAATGTATCATTCAATTAATAAGTTACTTTATATATTAATGTAAATTAATATTTTAATTTATACATTACATTAAAATTGAATGAAATGAAACATATCGAGATGCAAAGCCATAAGAGGTAGAGTTTAGTCAATAATCATTGTTACTATCACATAAATGGAAAAGAAACAACACCCATTACAATCCTTTATATATTTCAGGATATGTAACAAAAATAAGTAGACTTTGGCTATTAATTATTGGCACAATCACATAAACAGACTGCAATGTAAATCATTCATTCAATCAATGAGACCAAGTACATCATTATGAATTGAATAACTTGACATTAGTTTGCATTAATTCTACAAGTGGTAGCTCTTCCCTCGGTTGTGACCTCCTGTAATACAAGACTGAATACAAGTTCTTTTATGCAAAGTGATCCCCTCTCACTACTTCTTATATAAAAATACAATGGCTTCTATTGATCTATAGAAAGTGGAAAGGGAAAAAATAACAAGGAGAGTTGTTGAGCAACAAGTCCCTGCCAAAGAAGGTAGAAACACGTGTCAAAATCCATACTCCTAATGATATAGTCTTGATGATATGATACAATGGAATCAGATTGAAGTGTTTGTCGATCAGATTGAAGTGATTTTATGCAATGAGAACATATAGATTACTTAGATTTCAATGAGAATAGTAGATTAGTTAGAATTCATGTGATTGTATTTTTCAAGAGAGATTTCCTACCGAACATTACTCATTCATTGCAAAGGGCGTCCTCCATTAGGCATACTTTCTGGCTAAATCTTATTCGTTGGAATGCGCATACAGGTCTATTTTGTCGTATTTGTTTAAAAATAAGGGGAAGTTAAAATTATTGCATTCTATCATTTTACTTTTTTCTTTTTCTTGTGTTTCTCTGAATGGTTAATGCTAAAAGGAAATTATAATTGTGAAAGAAGTAGGTCTCAGTTTGAGTGTAATGTAGAAAATTCAAACAAGGGTTTAAACAAATAGAAATGGGCATTGGATTCAGGGGAAGAAATATTGCATCAGTGAGATATTACATTAAATTGATCAAAAGAAAACTTAAAGACCGACCTTCTGACCAGATTTGTATGCTAATAAATAAGGGATCATAATGTTCAGACGAAAAGGTATCATAATGGTCCACCAATCCGTAGACAAAAAGGTATCACGAAACACTAATTGAAATAAGGGAAAAGGTAGGAGTTATGAAATACTTAAATAACAAAATAAAAATATACATACGTGTCACTGAATGTTTCATCCGTGTCAGCGAGTTGCTCATGTTCTAACACATGCACCTAGCTCTGTAATCAAATTTTTGATATACTCACGAGTTGCTCATGTTCTAACACATGTTCTTTGCACTTGGACACATGGAATCCATGAAGGTACTTTGAAGGTGATGTCTTCCATAGTCGCAAGCAAGTTGGGGTTGCAAAGAGTTGCAACCTCGAGCCAACGATGAGCATGTGTTATGCATTGCAGGGTAGGAATCGATTAGTAGGATCTTCGTTTTCTTGTTGCTCAGGTGGAGAGAGCACCCTTTTTCACCTTCCAAAAAAATCCCTATCGACTATCAATGTCAATATCCATGATTGAACGTTGTTATAATGCTTTTCCAGCCTATAACTTCTCATTTACGACGCAGATTCATATCCAGTGGTAGAGGAAGCAACGATAGCACAAGGAAATCTAGTTGAAGCAGCTTCACCGAAGAAATCAATCATTAGTTCGCTTAAAAGAAATCCATCGTAACTAGGTTGGGTCGACCCTTAATCTTGTTTCACTCGATTTCATAAATTAACTCATTGATGAATAAAACCTGCAAGTGCATAACTAAAAGAAATCATTTTTTAACACACTCAAATAAAGCACGACACTATAAATTGGAAAATTGAATATTTTAAGATGAGTCATTCTAGTTGTATTACATAAATATCTCTGTATTAGAGATTAGGGCAAGTATTCTCTTGCAGTAATTTGGAGCTGAGCATGCAGGTCATTTGAGGAGGAATTTTCCATAGCGGTTTCCGATAAGCTTCATAACGTTCGTCGAGTATCCCTTTCATTTCATTAAGGTGGTGTTTAGAATGCATTCAGATCAGAGTAGTCGTTGAGACCTTGTCGGATAAGCCTGAGTGATATTGCTATTGTAGTGATGAACGAGATAGGTTATGGGCTACGGGATATGGCCTTTGCTTAGATGTTGTTGTTGTGGGCCACCCACTTGAGATGGTAGGGCTTCTGCACCCGCTTGGGTAGTAACATATTGTACCTCCAGTAGGAGTGCAACGAAGACTCAAAATTGATGATGTCTTTGTAGTGTGCACTCCAGTTTATCATACATCAGATCCTGTATCATTGTTCTTGTCTGCAGAACGATATTTTGTCCAAGACAACCTTACATCATATAATAAATCATGGTAAGCTCCCTACTAGCTAAGTTTTCATACCTCCAATTTGTTTTTTGTAGAATTGAAAGAAAAAAAAGCTAAGTTTTCATACCTCCAATTTGTTTTTTGTAGAATTGAAAAAAAAATAAAATTAATTAAAGACAATATCTTTCGATTTTTTTATCACAAATATATTGTATCTCTATTAAATTGAAGATACTATATCTCTATTAAATTGAGGATACTCTATCTCTATTAAATTGAGGATACTCTATCTCTATTAAATTGAAGATACTATGTCTATATTGAAGAGAAAACAAAATGTAAATTGAAGAAAAAAAAATTATGTGGAAGTTTCAGCTTTATATTTGATTTCGCTCACCTTCGATTTTGTAGAATTCAATTCTTGGTGACAGTCAATTGGTGACATCGATTCCTTCTAATAGAATGAGAATCTTTCTCCCCTCTACATATTGTAGGTGGAAGCTCTCTCTCTTTGACATATTGCAGCTGGAAGGTTATTTCATGAAAAAGTGCAGGTAGATCGAGCAGTGGAGGATGAAGGTTCGCATGGATAGGAAGAAGAGAAATGCAGGATGAAGGTTCGCTTGATTGTTTTGTGCTACTCTTTGTTGGATGTATGGGAGATCATATCTCGAAGAAAAAGGAGCAGGGGATGGATAGGGATGGATAAGTGTGGTTCAGGTACGTGAGGAAGAAGTGAGGAAGAAGAGAAATAGAACAAAGGTACTTATAGTGATCACAAGCCACTTGCAAGTGAACAATTGGGATGACACTTGGTAGTTAGTGGGATGGCACTTGGGAGTTCACGAGACATAGGGTTGACAACTCACCCGAGAGAGTTATGAGTCTTCACCTGAGAAGGTTACTTCTTATGAATAAGAAAAAATTAGACATTTAATGTTTGGAATTAATGCTAGGTTGGAACTTATCATTAATTCCAGTTGCTTCCTACATATCTGTTTCACCAAGTTTCAAGCATTATTTCTCTAATTTTGACGCCCCTTGCCTCGATATAAGGCCAAATAAGAAGTAAAACTTAAAACTTAAAGTTATAAAATAAATATGAATTGGAAAATTACATAAAACGATTGAAACTTTGATTAAATTATGGTTAAATTACTTAGTTTCCGTGCCATGATAATAAGTGAATGTAAAATCAATTACTAATAATCCCTGTGCAACCCGAAGGACAAGGTCTAATAAAAAGAAAGATTAATCTCACATACTACCAAGAGAATGTTGGAAGGTAAACCTTAGTTCTATAAATGAAAAAGTGGCACCCCTATATTTTTTATAAATAGTAAGGCCCAA
This sequence comes from Picea glauca, assembly GCA_000966675.3. NCBI lineage: Eukaryota > Viridiplantae > Streptophyta > Pinopsida > Pinales > Pinaceae > Picea > Picea glauca. Next base: position 175,202 of record JZKD02S2271727.1, read on the forward strand.
CAGTTCTTGAGTGTTACCATCCCTTCCTATCAAAATACATACGAATCACTTTCTTTAAATGAAGCGAGGTCGATTTGCCACTATCCATGCTCAGATTCAATGTTCTCAAGATTATAAAGGTATCCTATAAATCCCATTCCGTATGCATACTAGTACCTCTTTCCCCGATCCATAACTAAGCTATGTGATTTTTCTATGTTCTTGTGGTAAATAAAGTGAGTATCATATGTATAGAACATAATCCATTATTATCTCATAGAGGATAAACTTCATGAGTAGTTACTATAGCTTAAGAAAGAGATTTCACTCTCTCTTTCTATTTTTCAAAGAATGGAGGAGACTATCGATATAGTACCTTTATCGAACAATGCAACAAATACCCTTTTCTTATTGGTGAATGCCACAAAATAATGTTGTCTCGGAATTCTCACAAAGGAAAAGAAACCTTCTTTACAATAACAAATTTTGATGGGTACTAGGACATACTTATCATAGATACAATACATCAATGTATTATTATATTATTGATGTATCATTATATTATTAATATATTATTTTATTAGTGTATTAGTATTTTAAAAATGTATTAATTAATAATATAAAAAATTATTAATTAATTAATACATTACAATAGTAATACTTTAAATTATAAATTACATTTATAAATTATTATTATCTATTATATTAATATAATACATTACATTAATAGATCTTATTAATTTATATATATTAATGTAATATTAATGTAATAATTAATTAATACATTAATTATGTATTAATATATGTGGGTTTTCAACTAGCAAAAACCACTTTATAAAAGTGGTTAATATATTTAGATAAACATCATTTATTCATTTTTCCAAACTAATGATGCTCATTCACCTATATCAACCACTTTTATAAAATGATTGTTGCTAATTATATATAGTAAAAAATTTACTTGAAATGAATCAATATAAATTTATAAATTTAAATTTATGCAGAAAGAGTTTAAATATTATAAAAAGAGTACAAGGAAAGAGTATAAATATTATAGAGAAAGAAACACAATAGTGAATACAATGAGAATATGAGTCAATGTAACATACCAATGTCCGCGACTAAAACCAATTTAACCTACTTCTTTCGTTGGTACCTCTTAGCCATCCATGGCATCATCTCATTCCTAAACAATTTATCGTTGTGATCAAAAGACTCACAGAGCTGCTTTAACTCCTGGACAATACCTAGAAAAGTGTCACGATATGTTATACGATCTTTGAAAAACTGAGACTGCGAAAGCTTCAGCTCCCGCTCTCTTTTCAAAAGGGCACTGGGGAATTGCTCTCCCTTGCAAACACTCGCTCCCCACATCAAGGCCGGATTCCCGAAATTAAAATTCTCTCCACTCAGCAGAAGTTCCACCACAGTATCGTTATTTTGCCCCTCTGGAAGCAACGAGAGAAGATCGCGTCTCTCTGTGGGAGTAAGATGCTCTCTCCACGCCTCCATTGTCAGAACATCTTTCAGGTTCTCCAAACCAGATAGGTCCTTTGGTAAAACCACGGTTTCAGCTATTTCGGGCTCCTTTATATTGTAATTATTGCTCAGACATTGTTTGGTGATACCAATCACTATTTCCTCCTGAGATCTGCGAAACAATTAATGACCATTTAAATACAAAAAAAAACACTGGAATTTGGCAGAATCGTAAAGAAAGTAAGTAAGAACCTCGCATACCCGTTTTTTCTGGTCATCTTTCTCTCGGAAATTCTCTTGTTATTTCTCTTGTTATTTGCTCGTAAGATATCACGATGATGTTCGCAGTAGATGCTATCCTCTGCTCGGCGCTTAGAACAACGCCAACTTTTGCTATCAGAGCGTTTGCACCGCAACTCTTCAGGGAAATCACATTCGACCTTTGCTTTCTTCATCGTGATTATGGTGATATCAACCAAAATTAGGTTATTTACAGAGCCGTCGGCCTTTGTAGAGGTAATGTCGCAGAGTTGCTAGAGTGCCCAAGAAATATAACATATAGATGTGACTCTTACCATTTCATTTTTTATTTTTTTAATTTATTAATTAAGTAGAAGGTGTACACCTATTGGCAATGGACACATCTAATAATTTTTTAATTTTTAATTATGTTTAATATATTTAAATGATTAAATTTTAAAATTATCACATTTAAATTTCCTATACTATCCAAGAATTTCATTTTCTGGCTATCAGCGCGTTTCATTTTCTAACTTTCCTAATTTCATTTTCCACAAGTTTCATTTTATTACGCCGAAAGGCTTATACCTATTGACAATGGGCAGAATTAATCACATTTTAATCATAAATTTCAGTCCTAGGGTTGGCAATTGAAGATGCTGGCATATTCTTCGTCGTCCTCTCTAATCAATGGATGAGATTTTAATAAATTAACTTCTGCTCATTTATAAAGACGCCCGTTTATGTGATTACTTTTTTACATTTACTAAATCAGATTAAAAAATTACTTGTTCAACATCAGATTGCCACGTTCAGTGATTAAGAGATAATCTATTAAGCTGACCACAATTTACTACATTATTGTTACTGGACGGATACTTATAGCCGCGTGGGTGTTGAGTTATTTGCACAGCCGCCTTTTGATGTTTAGGATATTTGCACAGGTTCGCACAGCCGCCTTTTAACGTTTGGGCGTTCGCCAGCCGCAAGTTAGCGGCTGTGCTAGTATGGATACATGCAGGGTTAGGCCTTCCTTCAATGATTGGCCCGCATGCATACAAAATGAATTGTTTTAATAAACACTAGGTTCAAACCCTAGAGCTACTGAAAGTAAAATAACATTAACTTTTGCAATCTGCTGGGGATTCCATGTACTTTTATACTTTAGGTTGAACCACCAGTAATTTTTTTTCGAAGCTACATGATTACTTGTAAAAGGATATATGATTACTTTAAGTCAGTGTGTATCTCAGGTGCATGCAGCATCTTATTGTATATTATTTAATCAGATTTAATTTCTTATATTTGTAAATGTAAATATCAATTATTTGTGGGGCTGGAGTTGTTTTTAACTAGCCAAAGCAAGCCGTCTAAATAAGAAGAACGTGCAAGCCGTCTAAATAAAAAGGACGTAATGGTTTTTTTTTAGAAAATTCCATAAATTTTGTATTGGTTATCAAGTTATATTAATAAAATTACAATTTAAAAAATATTAAATTTATTTATTTATTTGAAAATATAATTTCAATAATAAAAAAAATATAATAATATATTAGTAAAAATTATAATCATAACATATTATATCAGAATATTTGATATGGACAAAAGTAGAGCTTGCTTTCTTAAAATTATATCATTTTTAATTAATATGAAAGGAGGAAATTTCATTTTGTAACACATTTTAAAAATTAAAAATATCACAGATCAATCACTCATCATTGTTGAAAAGGTAGATGAAGATCTAGTTGTTATGCAAGTGTTTTATGGTTTTTTGAAAGTTTTATAGACATTGAATAGCATATTAAAATCTATTGATATTACTTTGATATTATTTTTAAACTATTACTGTAATCAATTTCATTAAAAATCAAAATTATAGTAGTTTCAAAATGACATTATAATAGTTTCAAAATAACAATGGTAATGGAGCTTAAGAGTGCTTTTGAATTTGGAAGTAGATAAAGATCTTGTAGTTATAGTTCTGAAAAGTCTTCTATCAATTTTTCAAAGTTTTACATACATCCAATATCATATTAAAATCCATTGATATTACTTTTAAAAAGTTGTTGTAATAATTACTTTTATTATTAAAGACTACATAATATTATTTTTCCACACATAAATTAAGCTTTATATTTATAAAAATATAAATAGTTCTTTATACAAAAGATCCCATAGATGTGGACAAATCCTTCCTCACTACTATCACCGATATATTCATCCAAAAAACAAGGAAGGAGTAAGAAACATATCATGTAGTCTACTTCTAATTGTCATCATCACCAAAAGGCTTATCAATAACAACTCTATCCAAAGAGTGGCAAATGACCAAAAACCTATCACAAAATAAGAACCACTATAAGAAAATAGTCTAATACAGATCTAGAAACTGGAGTGGACCCTCGTGTTCCTCCTCACAATAGTAGTAGACTATTTTCCTAGGCGCTTGCAAGACAACATATTTTGATAAATTGTCTGCAACTTTGTTGTAGTCCCTCTATACATGAGCAAGTGTGATTTTCTGAAATAGCTTTATGAGATCTCCAAGACGAACCTTCCATCATTCCAAGGCGGCCACCTGAAGATGACTCTTCCCCTTCAACCATTCAATGATGATATTTGAATCGCCCTGAATAAGGAACTCCAAAATCGATAGACGAGACACCGAGGTGAGAAGGGCCCATGCTCCCATAAGTTTTGCTTTGGTATTTGTTCCCAATACAAAATTGATATACCATTTATAACTTCTGTATCCATTGATCCTTATATGGCCCCCAGCTCCACAATTGTTGCCTGATGACTGGGCTTCTCTGTCAAACCAGCCAATCACTTCACCTTCTTCATGAATTGTGGGAAAAATCTGGCAATAAGAAACTTTTGGTTTGTAAATAGAAGTCCTTGAATCTATTGTCATAAGAAAATCCACCTTCTGTGGGTTGGGATTACCATCTTCAAATGTAGCTAAGTTCCTTTCCTTCCATATGTACCAACATAAAACATGTGGTAAGCTAGGAAACGAGGTTCTTTATGCATACCAGGATTTGAATCGGGATGAAAGAGTACCCCCCAACCACCTCACTATAAGAGACAATGATCTAGAAATCATATTCTAGACCTTTGCTACAAATGAACATTCCACAAATAAATGATAAGCCGAATCTGAGCTTTGATTACACAATTGACATCTATCTAGACCTCTGAAACCACAATGTTGAAAAATATCCCAAGTATGGATTTTATTCTCAACAACCAGCCAAGAAAAAAAATTTAATTTTCAATGTGCGCAACCAAGACCAAAAGGCTTTCCTCCAGCCACCTATCACATAGTTCCACCTCCTTTTTTCCACTACCACAAAAGAATTTTTAGTAGAGATCTTATCAGATGCATCTTCTCCAAACCAAATGAGCTCATCCGATTGCTCATTACACCGAAAGGCGTACACCTATTAGCAATGGGCACAATTAATCACCTTTTAAGATAAAATTGTAATCTGATAGCTAACAATTGAAGATACTGACATATTCTTAGTTGTCCTCCCAAATCAATAAATGTGATTTACTCTTCATAACTTCCTTGTATTTTTTAATGCATCTGTTAACCTATTTACTTTTTAACATTTACTTAATCATATTAATAAATTATTGTAGCACTATATGATTGCTACTTTTAAATGATTAACCTTTCTGATTACCACGTTTGGATTTCCTTTATTCTCGAGGAATTCCATTTTTTGGCTTTCCTTAGCTTTCCGTGCGTTTAATTTTTCACGTGTTTCATTTTAAATCGATGCATGTAGGCTCAAGCCTTCCTTTAATGGTCGTCCAACACGAATGTAATGAATTGTTCATGCATGAACATTTCCCTTTGTTATTTGTACTATTAACAATGCATTGATTTGATTGTAGGCATAGTTGACTCTCCTATTCCTCAAATTTAATTCATTGCTAAGGGTCAAATGGAATATGGTGGCTACCACTACATCTCCATTGTTCTTGTTTAACTCAATGTAAGGATTAGTGATTTTAATGCATTTGAAAAATTAGATTGAATGATTTTTGTAGCGATTCTGTGCATTTTGAGTCTTGAGAAATGAACGATTATTCGGTTATTAGATGGTATTCTGTTCAAATTTAGAGGGTAATGTAGAAATCTAAATCACTTACAGGATAAGCATTTGTAATGCCACAATCTTTACAGTTTTACAGAGGGTTTAAGACTCGAATATGACAGAAAAAATTGGGCTTTCGCTAAACTTTCGAATATTAAATTCTCCCAAGTCCCTACATTTCCATATGCACCTTTCAATTTTATAAATAGACCCCATCCATTCCGAATATTTTGTGTCCAGCATGCATTTTTATTTTATTGGTAGTGTAATGTACCTCAAATTTGTCATAAAAAAAAAAATTCGCAGGTTCATTAATCTCAAATTAAATTGATAGACTCGTAGTTAGGGAAAGATGACGATTTTTCTTTGTTCTTAAACTCTGATAAGTTTCTTTTATTATGATTTTCCATGTTGACATTTCTATCCAGTCCAACACATAAGGAACATAGTTCCTAATAAATAACATTCTATCACTCTAACATTCTCATCAGTCCTAAAATTATCCAATTATTCATATATATATTTATATGTTATATTGAACTTAGAATATGGAGAACTTAGGATTTACGATCCTAAAATTATTCCCCAAGAAAAATACCTCTTATACTTATGTGCAAGGGAAGTCTGATTAGTCTTTCAAAAACAAGGCTCATAACGATGCACAAAACAAGGGGTTGAGGATACACACCTTAGTATCAAGTTGTAGACTTAACATAAAATATAAGCATTGTTCTCTATGGTCAAAGTTTCTGAACGAAGTCCCATGTAGTTAATGGCTAGTTAAAGATCTGCCAGTCACCATTTACATAAAGGATGTGTAACAATAAGACTCCATCTGAACAAATTCGTTTAACCCTAACTAAACTGCTTGATATCTCAATTGAACAAAGGAACCCTCTTAACTCACCGTAGTTATAGTTCACAGTTTCTATTTGGTCATGTCATGAAGGAACCCTCTTTACTTCATACGTCTTTAATGTGAGGGTAAGGTTCTCGACAGGTGTGAATTTAAAACACTGATCCAACCATTAATAAAATCATGTGAGAGTGTGAAAAATGATGGTTTCACTTGACCCCTTGACCAATAGGCTCACGCCAACTATTTCCCCATCACATGGCCCAAACCTCCCATCGTACTAGCAATATTTACTCTACGTAGTAAGGAGTCTCTTAGGTTTAGATGACATTCATTCGAAATTCGCACATTTTTTCCAAAAACACTTTTGTGTTTTCCTTCGCAAGGGAAGATTGATCTCTCAGAGGCTTCACCAGCTGGAAACTAGGCATCCCTACCTATCTGATCTGGTAAGTTCATGACCCTTCTGTAAATTTACAAGTTGAAAGAGTACTCGACTTTCATTACAATGGAAGAACTATTATACTAGAGCTCTGGCTATGATTTTCTTTTGACAATTAGTTTATGTGGTTAGTTATTTATCTTGTAACCCTGATTACACATGTTACTGGGAATTTCCTTCACTGAATAAAATGATTCCAAACCCTTTCAAGACCTTTTCAATATCCTCTCCTTTACTCCAGTACCTACATTCTAGCAATGTCAATTTAGCGGGCTATCGGGTTATTCTTCTCTGATGGTTTCGTGGTATCCCTCTATTCGTCTTACAAGTTTAGCTTCTCTAATGCTACTGCTATCTAGTTTCGAATCTCTGTAAGTCATCACAGAAGTATTAATCTTTGAATAAACCCTGATAGGGTTGAAACCTTATTGTGGAACATGTCTTCGAGTGTTTTACTTCGGTGAATCCTGACAGTCCACCCACTAGATTGAAACATTCAAAGGGGATTTCTGTAACTTTCATTCACTAAGTAATGAAGAGGAGTTACCCTATGTCCCAAACGATTCGTAAATGAAAAATACTTTGTAACAAGCAATATATGAATCTAAGGAAACTTATTGTTATATACTTTTATTATCGTTTTGAGGGTGGAAACCACCATTCAAGAAATGTATTCGGCATAAGTATTATTCTGGGTGAAGTCTATGTAAGGTGATGAAATACACTTCGTTCTGTACTTATTGTTCATTTTAATTATTAGAAGATTCTCCTTGGCACTATTATTCAACTTATGTTTGATTTCGATAAGATACATTCAGTGATATATTAGTTAAGTACTATAGTTTATGGAACTTATATCTTTTGGAAAATTGTCGGACTACTATCCTAACTGGCTTCTTGTATTTGGTTTGGAGTATATAATGTATATTGTCTTACATTTCTTGATTATTTTAAACCTTAGAAGATTTTATTTGCTTTTACTTTGGGTATTTAAGTTTTAAGAACTGTGCACAATGTGACCTAATGATTGGGCCTCTCAATTTTGTGAGGTACCCATCAGATCGGCATTGGTCTCCTCCTCCCATCGATTTTGAGGGTGACTTCATCAATTATGCTGCGAGAGATGGCCTGTACTAAGGCCCATGTTCAGTACAATCCAGGTTCTTCTATAATTGTTTTGTTATAGACACTTTACCTCGGTGATTCAATTATGTTTACTTCGTATAAGCAAATTTATTATCCATTGAAAAATACTAATGAAATTTACTTGTTTTTCTTGAAAGGTTGAAGCCTCCGAACCCTCAGATTTTAGGCATCCTTTCGTGGAAAAGGTACTCGAGTTCCCTTTTAAAATCCTCAGAACTTATCGTCTCAGGTGCTAACATCAAAGCTTCTTAGATTGAATACCATAATATGTACAGTTCAAAGCTCAGTTCCTATTTAGAAAAAGTATCAAATGTTGTAACAGTATTCAATATGGAAGATTATAACACAGTGGTTGTGTAGGTCGAAGATACCCTAAATTTTGGGTTCTCTAATTGGGTTGTATTTTACTTTCAAGATACAAGACTCTTCTCTTTATATATTGTATAATGAAAGCAAGAAAAATACATAATGATTAAATTTTTTACTTTGTCTATATGCTAGTTATTTAATCCTATTAGATTATTTATGGAAACAAAGAGCATATTAACCTTATGCTTTCAGAACGTATATTTCTTACTTTTAGTTACTCCTACATTATTGTAAATTTCTTCAAACAACTTCATTGTGGCCAAGTAGAGTTTGTTGTTTCTTTTATTCCATTGATGCTTGGTTTATATAGTAGCTGTCACAATTCTCCATTCACTAACAAAAATATAAAATTTGAGCCTATCGAAACATGCATCCAGAATCTGTGTTTCAGTTCTAAGTAAAAACGAGCTTTCTCTCTTCTAGTATTTTGTTCCAGAATTTTGTTTGTGTTGAAAGATTCACTTGGTTCAATAATTCCAGAACTTGAAATATAACCAGTTCGGCTTAATCGCCTCTATTACATACTTAATATCTATTGACATATATATACTCTAGACTTTTAGAAGTGAATTTAGCAAGTCGTGGGGTTATCTCTCTCTCTCTCTCTCTCTATATATATATATATATATACAGTTATTTACACATTTGTATTAAGTATGGTAGAGTAATCGTCCAAAATTCACAAGATTCTCTACAAGAATGTAAATACATAATGTAGTATGTAATATTTTGTAAATATCATATTCATTCAAGAATAGTGGACACTACACAGTTGTTCAAATGTGAACAACATAATCATATGAAAAAGATACGCCAAACTCGTAGTAATTTCTAACATAATTAAAATGGCAGAAATTCATTAACACGGTACTTTTCCTGGTATATATCCCCATTAAAATTTCATTTCCATTCAAGTTACTTAACAGGGTTTTTACTCCACAACTACAAAATTTCTGGGAGAGTCCATCCTACTCTCACAGTATTATATATAATTTAGTAAACAAAATACTTCAATCATATTTAAACAAATGGAAAACGTATCATTCAATAATTTACAATGACATTTAAAGAAATAAGGAGAAATGAACATATATGAATAATTTTTCGAACAAACAAATGTAACATCCACGTTCCTCCCAACCTTAGAACAGGGTAGTCAAATCACTTGTCTTTTTCACCCCCTAGCCTAACCATGAATCCATGAGGGCTAACTTGAAACTCCTTCTCAGCAAAATGTCTTTCAGTTTCAGTAGTCTCCTCCTTACCTCACACTCAACAAGTAGTGTTCATAACCACAAGAGATGGATTTCCTTTTCCCCAACATACTCCTCCTTGCCTCAAACTCAGAAAACAATGTTCATAACAACAAAATGTAACTCCTTTCCCCAACATACTTGGAAGTGTCTTGCCTCCTCTCATATGCTATATATACCAAACAAATTTGTTCCTAGGTCCAAATCCTTGATTTTATGGGGCTACCAATGGACAAATTCATGATTTTCCACTTATCACATTCATCCCAGAGGTAGTTCCAACATGTTCCCCTCTCATGGAGTCATGGTCAACTGATTTTAACATGGTTGTTCCTTTTTTCCATCATCAATGAATATAAAATTTTATGTTTCATACAAGTGTCATAGTCAAATAGTTAGTTGGGTCAAATCAGATCTATTCCCAAGAGTCATAATCATTAATTACAATTAACTAAATTCAAAATTTGGAACTCCCATAAATGGCAAAAATTTTCCAATTTTGAATTTACTAAAAACGGAAATAATTTCCTAAGAAAATTCCATATTTACAAATAATTTATTTTTGGGGATGTTACATCCTTTCCCCCTTCAATTAAACACTATCCCCAGTGTTCGTTCCTTTCTTGGAACATGATTGAATGAGATTTCTACAATCTCCTTCCATCTCCCAAGTGCCCCCTCGAGGATAAAGTGATTCCATTTCACTTTTACCTGGGCGACGACTCTTGTTCTGAAGTATTATTTCTCTCTGGTCCAAAATGCACAGAGGTTCCTCTTGGAACTTGCCTTCTGGTTCCATTTGCACCCATTTTGAATCGATCATATGAGTTGGGTCATGAACATAATTCTTTAACAAAGAAACATAGGAAGTGCAAGTTGATATTTCATGGGTACAATTCGAGCTAAGATATCGAAAGGACCACAAAATATGGGTGTCAACTTGGCACACTTCCCTAGCTTTAGCGAGCTTCTTCTGTATTGACTTTTGAATAGACGTGGTCTCACATCTTAGTCGAAGTTTGGTGACCATTGTTGTATGAAAATTCCACCCAAGTGTAGGTAGTCTTCCCACTTTCTTGGTTTGTTCTTATGTACATGCATATGGTTGGCTTGTTCGTTCAGTCTACCCTTCCGTTTGCAGATGATAACTTGCACTGAATTCAAGTTAGTATTTAACACTGCAAACATTTCTTCCCAAAAAGTAGATGTAAATTTTATGTCTCTATCCGAAATTACCATTTAGGAATACCATGAAGTCTAAAAATTTATGTCATGAATATTTCGATGATTTTAATATTTTTTAAAGTAGACTTTACAAGAATAAAGTGGGAAAAATTACTAAGATTGTTGATTTCCACCGTCATTGAATCATTCTATTTTTTTTTCTAGGCAAACCTGTAATAAAGTCCAGTGATATGGTCTCCCATTTCCATTTTAGCACTAGTAAGGGCTACAACAGGCCTGTTGGATGTTGGTGTTCAGATTTTACTTGCTGACAATCTTGACACCTAACTAAGTATTATGTTGTTTCACCGTTCATATTAGGCCAGTAAAATAATTTCCTTAATGTTTTTATTGTCTTCTCATACCCTGTGTGACCAAAATATGGTTTCTTCTATACTTCGTCCAAAGTCATTAACTTTAATTCCGCCGAATCTGGTATGTATATTCTATTTTTGAATCGTAGTAGACCTTCTCTGCCCAAATTTAGATCTGTTTTGTTTGAATTTCCTGCATTATCTCATAGTTCTACCACTATTCTAGTGAAATTTTCGTCGTTATTACCTGCGACCTTTATCCTTTTCTCACAATCATTTTCTACTTTGATAAAGTTTATTTAAAACAACCCATGAATTCTTCTGCTTAAGGCCTCAACCACCTTATTTTCCTTACGCTTGATGTGCACTACCTCAAGGTCAACTCACTCAAGAAGGCCAACCATCTTGCTTTCCTTGAGTTAAGGTCCAATTGACTTAAACAAAATCTTTTACACCACTATTATCCATCAATAAATACCAAAACAAACATGTCCAAGTGCTAACTGAAAATATTGTTCATTAAACCCATAAACATGACTCGCACATTCATGAGTCCAAAAGGTATAACCACAAATTTGTAATGTCCATATCCCATTTGGAATGTTTTTTTATTTATGTCCTCATCTTTTATCCTAACCTGGTGATAACCATATCATAAATCCAATTTCAAGAAAATCTTTGCCCCACCTACTTGATCGAACAGATCATTTATCCTAGGTAAGGGGTACTTGTTTTTAATAGTATTTTTGTTTAATTGTCTATAGTCAATGCATAATATCAGAGTTTCGTCTTTCTTTTTTCCAAAGAGGATTGGTGCTCCCCATGGTGAAACACTCAGTCTGTTATATTCTTTATCCAATAATTATCGTAAATGAATTTTTAATTCTGTTAATTCTAGCAAACTCATTCGATAAGGTGTTTTCAAGATAGGGGATGAACTAGGTAGTAGGTCAATAGAAAACTCTATCTCCCTTCTTGTGGGCAATTCAGGTATCTCATCAACAAGCACATCTCTGAAATCATGCAAAATGACAAAATCCTCCAAGTTAGGCTTATCTTCTTTTTCTAACAGATTTGTTACTTGGATGGAATAAACTTGCCAACCCTTTATTATGCATTTCTTGAATTGCATTTTTGAAATCTGCTTAATTGATATTGGTTTTTGTATACCTTGAACTATCCTTGTGGTGTCATTTGCATCCTTATACTTAAGTGATTTTTCATAACATTCTAACACTGCTTTATATCTTTCTAACCAATCCATTCTAACAATTACATCATAAGATCCTAACGGTAGAATGTTCATCTTTGTCTTTATGTTTTAACCACCTAAATTGAACTCATAATCATAAATAAAGTCGAAAAAAAATCTTTTCATTCATGTTTCTAGTTGTACCAACCAAGAGTTTGTGTATCTTGTGTTCTTATGTTTATTTGACTCCACTATACTAGGAGTGATATAACTTAATGTAGCTCCAGGGTCAATTAAAATAGAAATATGAGTTTTATTGATTCTACCTTTAATTTCCGCCACAAAGGACAGGTGGTCATCTTTCTAGCCATCTACAACTACATTTTTCCTGTGCAAGATTCTACCCATATTCCATATTGTAGAGGTTTCCTTTAAATTGTGAACAATAGTTTTGTTTTCTGAAATCGAACGTGGACAGTTCCTCCTTAAATGAGGTTCTCCACATTCCCAACATTTTAACAGTTCACGGGGGTTGTCCCCAAACTTATTTGTTCCCAGATTTACCAGTTGTATTGCCTCCTTGAGTGTTTGGTTTGCTAGAGTGAAAGTCTTTCATTGGAAATCCTTTTGCTAGGTTATGATAAGGAGTTGGCTAGTATCCCCTTTTTCTCTAGTTCATTTGGTCTTGTTTCGTATCTTTCCAAGCCTCGAGAAATTCCAACCCTTGTTTGTATTGGTCATAACACATTCGTACTTTCCTGAATACTTCACTCAAGGACTTTGGATTATCAAATTCAATCCTGTGCTTGTAAGACTATAGTAAATAGCTTAGGAACCACTAGATTTTCACTTTATCCTCTTGGATATAAGGTATGAACCTTAGTAATTCCAAGAATTTGTTTATCAGATCTTCCATAGCCATTTGACCAAGTTGGAACTCATAAAATTCTTTCTTTTTTCTTACATAATAACTTTCATATAGGTATTGTTTCTTAAGTTCTGACCATTCCATATGTTTCTCCTTTAGGTCCTTGGCCAATTTCAGGTCTTCCCACCAAATGTTGGTTTTTTATTTCAGATTGTAGATGGCCATCCTAACTTTCATATTATTGGAATAGTTGTATATCTGGAAATATAAATCTTTATTTCTAGTAACTATGCTTTAGCTTCCTCCCCTTTTTTGGATTCCCCATCAAAGGTAGCTAGTTTTATTTTCTTGAATTCTCCCTCAAGGTGATCTACCTGTTTTCTTTTTTTGTCTGTTTTTGTTTTATCATCAGCTGAAGGTGTACCTTAAGATGAGTTAGCCCCTCTTTCTTATTAAGGACCAAAATTATTGGAGGCCCTTTTGCTAACCTCTTCTTCCTGGGTATCATCCTTTGGGGTTTTCTTTGTCACTATACTTCACAGCAAGACTTCATTTATTTCCATATGTTCTTTTTGTGCCTTCTTCAGTTTCTCATTGTCTGCTTTGAAAACCTGTATCTCAACAATGAGATTCCTCATTGTTTCCATAACTTTAGTAGGTGAGATTTTGTCACTATTCTATATTGGATATTTAGGAGGTCTTTGTTCAGGATTCCCATCAAATCTTATTTTTGCGTCATCCTTGTCTTCCAAGATTAACACAAAATAGAAAAGGGTTTTATGTTTGTAATAGTAAAAGTTTATTAGTTTTACATAAACAGAAATATGTGCTAAGTAAATAATTTGGCCCTATTCAAGGTCGAAGTGGTGTAACCTTTTCTCTTATACCATATGTAGTGTACCTCAAATTCGTCATAAAAAAATAAAAATCTCACGAAAATTAATCTCAAATTAAATTGATAGACTTGTACTTAGGGAAAGATGACAATTTTTCTCTGTCGTTAAACTCTAATAACTTTCTTATATTATGATTATCCATGTTGACATTTCTATCCAATCCAACAAATAAGGAACAAAGTTAATAATCGATAACATTTTGTCACTCTAACACTCCCAATGAGTCCTGAAATTATCCAATCATTCATATATATATATATATATATATATGTTATATTGAACTTAGACTATGGAGAAATTAGGATTTACGATCCTAAAATTATTCCCCAAGAAAAATACCTCTTATACTTATGCACAAGGGAAGTCTTATTAGTCTTTCAAAAACAAGGCTCATAACGATGCACAACACAAGGGGGTCGGGATATAGACCTTAGTAGGAAGTTCTAGGCTTAACATAAAATATTGGCATTATTCTCTAAGGTCAAAGTTTCCAAATGAAGTCCCATGTAGTTAATGGTTGGTTAATGATCTACCAGTCACCATTTACATAAATTATTTGTAACAATAAGACTCCATCTGAAAAAAATTGTTTAACCCCAACTAAATTGTCTAATATTTGAACTAAATGAAGGAACCCTCTTTACTCACCATAGTTACAGTTCACAGTTTCTAGTTGGTCATGTCAGGAAGGAACCCTCTTTACTTTGTACGTCTTTAATGTGAGGGTAAGGTTCTCAAGATGCGTGAATTTAAAACTCTGATCCAACCATTAATGAAATCTTGTGAGAGTGAGAAAAATGATGGTTTCACTTGACCCCTTGACTAGTAGTCTCACGCCAACTATTTCCCCATCATATGGCTAGAACCTCCCATCATACTAGAAACCTTTACTCTGTGTAGTAAGGACTCTCTTAGGTTTAGATGGCATTCATTCAACATTCGCACAGTTTTTCCAGAAACACTTCTGCATTTTCCTTCGCAAGGGAAGATTGAATGCTCAAAGGATTCACTAAGTGGAAACCAGGCATCCCTACCCATCTGATCTGGTAATTTCATGACCCTCCTATAAATTTACAAGTTGAAAGAGTACTTGGCTTTCATTACAGTGGAAGACCTATTATACTAAAGATTTGGTTATGGTTTTATTTTGACAATTAGTTTCTGTGGTTAGTTATTTATCTTGTAACCCCGATTACACTTGTTACTGGGAATTTCCTTCACTGAATAAAATGATTCCAAAACCTTTCAAGACCTTTTCAGTACCCCCTCCTTTACTCCAGTACTTACATTCTAGCACAGTCAATTTAATAGGCTACGGATTTACCTTCTCTAATGCTACTACTATCTAGATTCAAATCCCTGTAAGTCCTCATAGAAGTATTAATCTTTGAATAAATCTTTATAGGGTCGAAACCCTGCCAATGAACATGTCTTCAAGTGATTTACTTCAGTGAATCCTGACAGGCCACTATCTAGCTCAAAACGTTCAAAAGAGATTTTTGTAACTTTCACTCAGTAAGTAATTTAGAGGGGCTACCCTATGTCGCAAATGATTCGTAAAGGAAAAATACTCTGTAACAAGAAATATACAAATCTAAGGAAACTTCTCATTATATACTATTATTATCATTTTGCGGGTGGAAACCACCATTCAAGAAAGGTATTAAGAATAAGTATTATTCTGGGTGAAGTTTGTGTAAGGTGACAAAATACACTTTGTTTTGTACTTCTTGTTCATTTTAATTAATAGAAGATTATCCTTGGCATTGATATTCAACTTATGTTTGATTTCAATATGATACATTCAGTGATATATTAGTTCAATACTACATTTTATGGCACTTATATCTTTCAGCAAACTGATCAACTACTATCCTAACTGGGTTCTTGTATTTGGTATGGAGTATATAATGTATCTTGTCTTGTATTTCTTGATTATTTTAAACCTTAGAAGATTTTAGTTTAGTTTATTTTGGGTATGTAAGTTTTAAGAACTATGCACAATGCGACCTAATGATGGGGTGTCTGATTTTTGTGAGGTACCCATCAGATCGACAGTGGCCTCCTCCTCCCATCGAGTTCGAGGGTGACTTCATCGGTTATGCCATGAGAGACTTCTTGTGCTAAGGCCCAAGTTAAGTAAAACCTTTGTTCACCTTACCTCAATGATTCAATTATGTTTACTTCATATAAGAAACTTTATTATCCATTGACAAACACTGATGAAATTTACTTGTTTTCCTTGCAGGGTTGAAGCCTCCGAACCCTCAGATTTTGGCCATCCTTTCATGGAAAAGGTACTCAATTTCCCTTTTAAACTCCTTAGGACTTATCGTCCCAAGTGCTAATATCGAAGCTTCTCGATATGAATACTGTAATGTGTAAAGTTCAAAGATCATTTCCTATTTAGAAAAAGTATCAAATGTTGTAACAGTATTCAATATGAAAGATTATAACACAGTCGTTGCGTAGGTTGAACATACCCTAATTTTTGGGTTCTCGAATTTGGTTGTATTTTACTATTAAGATACATGACTCTTATCTTTATATATTGTATTATGAAAGCAAGAAAAATACAAAATGATTAAATTTTTTACTTTGTCGATATGCTAGTTATTTAATCCTATTAGATTATTTATGGAAACAAAGACCATATTAACCTTATGCTTTCAAAAAGTATATTCCTTACTTTTAGTTACTCCTACATTATTGTAAATTTCTTCAAACAACTTCATTGTGGCCAAGTAGAGTCTGTTGTTTCTTTTATTCGATTGATGCCTGGTTTATACAGTATTTGTCACATTTCTTCATTCACAAACAACAATATAAAATTCGATCCTATCGAAACATGCATCCAAAATATTTGATTCAGTTCTAGGTAAAAATGAGCTTTCACTCTTCTAGTATTTTGTTCCATAATTTTGTTTGTGTTGAAAGGTTCATTTGGTTCAATAATTCCATAACTTGAAATATAACTAGTTAGGCTTAATCGCCTCC
>JZKD02S2271727.1:204428-216108 GCA_000966675.3 Picea glauca
CTAATGCCATAGTTTGATAAGAAAAAACACTATGTTGCAATGTCATGACCATATAAAGGACATGTGTGTACTAACAAAATCATTAATATGATTTAATATTACCATATTTATGCTTCATGACATAGTCTTGTCATTGCATTGTGATGAACCTAGCCCTCTCATTGCGCAATGTGCCAAACATTTTCAAACGTTGCAATGTGACGAATATAATGCCTTCTCACAATGTGATGTGCAGAACCCTTTGTCGCAATGTGACAAACGTATCCCTACATTGCAATGAAATGAACATTTGCTAACGTCGCAATGAAATTTCTTTCCATAATGTGTGGAACATGAACCAACCTTGTCATGTGACAAAAATAACCAAATGTTGTAATATGAAAAGTAAATTCAATGTTGCAATATGAGTAACATAGTATTGTTGCAATGTGACCATCATAGTCCTATTGTCGCAATGTGATGAACATAGCCCCATCATACCTTTGTCGTCATTGTCACATTTTGACAACATTACAACAACCACATTTATGTAAAAAGTGGTTGATATACGTCGATCGGCGCCATTAATTTAAAAAAGTGGAAAATGGCGTCGATCGGCGTATATCAACCACTTTTTACATAAATGTGGTTGTTGCTAGTAACTAAATATGTTACATTAAACATTAATATATTAATATTGTACTAATGTATTTATTAATTAAGTAAATACTATATAATTAAGTAATACTTAATAATTAAGTAAATATTTATTAATTAAGTAAATACTATATTATTAAGTACATAATATATAAAAGTATTACTTAATTAATACATTATATTTTTAATGTATTAATTAACTAATACTTTATATTATACATTTATGTAAATTAATACTTCAATTTATAGATTATATTAATATAATAATGTATTACTACTTTAGCAATGTATTTATTAAAAATTTATTAATTAAATAATTAAATCAATACATTGCAATATACATGAGTGTCATTCATAGTCATGACCATAAGAAACCATGATTATGGTCCACAATAATCAACCACAATCATTTTCAATAAATATATTAATACTTTAATAATAATTTTATTAATGTATTACTACTTTAATAATGTATTATTAATGTATTAATTTATTAATTTATTAATACTTTAACAATGTATTAGATAAAAATGTATTAATGTATTAATATTTAATATGTTACATTATGCATAATGCATTAATACTTTAATTTATATATTAGAACAATGTAATAATGTATTCTTAATGTATTAGAAGCTTATGAGTGTACATTATTCATTAATGTAGTAATGTATTACTTAATTAGTGCATTAATACTTTAGTAATCTATTGTTTAATGCATTTAATGTATTTATTGATATATTTAATGTATTAATTTATTAGTGCATTATTACCTTATCAATGTATTAATTAATTAATCAATGCATTATATTATTAGTCCCTGCCGTAGGCATAGAGGGACTATAGCGATCGATAAATCGTTGACTTGGTATTAGATTGTGCATTGATCAGAAATATTTCCATATTGACTATTGTTGGAACAAGGTAAGTGAAAACATCTATTTTTATCTAATAAAAAGTATAATGTTTTTCAAGATGTGATTGGAAAAGGGATTGTAGGTCTTATTGTCGCCTTCGTTATTCCCAATGTTAAATATGTTCACATATCCAAAGTATTTGGTAATATATGATGCTTTTGAATCATATATTTTACTATGCATTAGTGGAAAGTGGATTCATGGTAGCATTATTTCAAATGTTTCTGTTAACATTTCCTGTTGGGTAGAGTACATTCTCTACCATCTTGGTTTGTGTGATTTTATCTTTATTGTTGCGTGCTTCGAGAGAACAGACCTGCCACGCTGCATATTTTCTTAAATTCTTGCAAAGGTCGACACCCTTCGACGGTCCTGTCAGTCTTAACTATTTACCTAATAGCTCTAGAAGTCTTAAATGTTTATTGTACAACTTAGTTGCAATATAGTTTCATTCATGGTCGACATCATTGCTCAAGTGCTTTATCCTTGTTCATTTCTTTGTTCCATGGTTCTAGTTCTTGTTTGATTCAACTTTGCAAAGTTGAGGTCATGCACTTCCATTTCGATCTCTTAGTGGTTGTTCACTGGTTTGTTGTTCTTCAACTTTGTAAGTTGTTGGACCTGTTGTTGCAGTTTGCAGTTTTTTGGGTCTGAGCTCTTATCATCCTTTGTTGACGGATAAGTTTCTCTATTCTTGTTGTTCTTCAATGGTGGGAGTTCCTACCTTCAAATTATGTTGTGGACCATCTTTGTCTGTTCTATTAGTTTCTGTTCTTGGAAACCATGTGTCTTCATATGTCAGTTGTCGCGTCCATAGGTTTTTCAAAAATTGCAATGAAGAGGCCTTTACGAAAAGTAGTTGGAAGCTATTACAAGAGGGAACCATCCAACAGGGTGTAAACGCAGGGTATGATTTTATTCAGTGGGTCGAAAAACTACATCTACCTGTTCTCTTTCTGTCGAGTAAAGTTATGGTTTTTTTTATTTCCATTCTTTCTTTTGTTTGGTTCAGTTTCCGGCGTCACTGTGTTTTCTTCTGATCTACTATGGGGACTAGGGGGGATTCAAGTTGGGAATAAGAAGGTTGAAAGATACATATGGGGATTGATGAGCTATTTTTATTTTATTTTTTATTTTGCTATGTTTTATTTTTTTCCTCGTTTTTTCATTGTTTTGATAGAAACTGAAAGTATGTAGAAAACAACTTCAAAATGACAGTTGAACAAATGAAAGAAGTAGTAGATGTTGAGTCATATGAAATAGATACACTATACATTATACATGATAGCATTGATGTGGTTTTTCATAGCAATGGGATTTTTAGATTGGATGCATTCTCATATACTGTTGGGGATTTCCTTTTCGATACATTCCAAGATCTACTACGTTTCCAGTATTCATCGACCGAGCTACGCAATGAATTGATAGATTATTTATTGACCTTTTTTTAAAATGGTAATGCTAAGCATTTCTAGTCCTATGAGTAGGAACTGGAATCTGATTCTCTTCTGCGGTTGCATGGAATACATGATGTCGGTACATATTTTTCAAATATGTCATTGTCTACATCTCTGATTCTCCCTGCACATCAGAGGGGACTTTGGGAAGATACCTTTTGTATACGGTGGTTGTCTAACTGGTTGAATATATCAGTTGGCATATGGTCATTGACAAGAAAAACAAGATATCTTCTATTCAACAAAAGTGCATCTGAGAATCCATATTGCATCATATTCCATGATGTAACGACGCTGCTTAAATAGATGCATATGATTATTAATTATAATTAATTTAATAATATAATTGTCCTAAAAGATTAGCTAAACCATAATTATTTCTTAAAATAACATTAGCTAATTAATTATTATTAATTAGTTATTCATGATTGCCAATGATTAATTTAAGTATTAATTAACTCATTAATTAATAAGGTAAATAAATAAAAGGAGGATCATAAATTATATTATTAAATTAAGTTATGTACCCAATAAGGGACAACATATTAACTACATGGGATAAGATATTAAATAAAGGGGATAAGGGGCATTAACGGGAAAGGATAAGAAGGTAATAAATGAGTTAGGTAGGGAGTAAATGAGTCAGGGAAGTCGGTGAAGGAGGGATAAGGAGGGGAAGGAGGTTGACAAGAGTTGGGGATGGATTTTGGGAGCTCTGGGATTTGCAGAGAGAAGTGAAATTTTGGGGTGGGATTGTATCAGTGCACTAGGGTTCCTGGAGGTTTTGGGCATGGGGGGGAGGATATCCATATGATATCCTGGAGCTAGGAAGTTACCTAGTTGGCAGGGAGGAACTAGGTTTTGGGCAGTGTTTTACAGTGCAAAAGCGGTCAAGAAGGCATTTGTACAAACAGAGGGTTCTTAGCATGAGGTTCAGGTATTTATTTAAAATTATTCATGGTTTTTTTTTTATTATGTTAATTAATTTTATTATTATTGATAAATTTGAATGTGAATGTGGATACCGAAGGAAAATCTTGAATTTTACTGCTATGTTGTAAAATAAATGGTTGTTTAATTTAATGCGTCCATTATAGTTGGTATCAAAGCGTCTTAGTTTAAAATCTGGGCCTATGGGCCAAGTTCCCATCTCCAATCTCTAGCCCTAGTCCTGCCTAACTTGCAAACCAAACCAAACACACTATTATTTTGATAATAGATAAACAAATATTAATATAAATAAACAATATGAATTGAAAAAGAATATTGCATTACACATCCTATTTTTGTACCTTTGGTAAAATTTTACTATTCACTTTAGGAAACTAAGAATTTTGTATTGCCTCTTCTTGATATATTTATTCAACAATTTAGATTTCTAGCAACTTATTAAATAAGATTTTAAAATTTAAGATTTAGCAGAGATCAATCTCTAAAGCACCCTTTCACAATCATGTAAAGGTTTATCAAGCAATTATTAACCAATGAAAAAAAAAATACATAATGCAATTTGCTAACACCAAGGAATGCCAAGCCAAATCTCACAATTTTAAACTTGGACGACAAATCGAGGAAATAGAGAAACTTGAAATGATATATACAAGTTTTAATTCATTTTTTTTTCTCCCTTTAAATGTGAAATTCTGGATCAAACTCAGGCCATCTCTTTCTCCGAACTAATACTAACATTCACCAGAAAATTTTGGGCAGAGATCTACTGACCTGGGAAGATTGTAGCCCAAAGGTTTCCACCGCCATTTCATGTAAAGTTTATCTGGTCGCCCATTCTCCTGGCATAAAAATTCAGGATCAATGAAAGTACATCTCCCATTCTCCTAGCATCACCCATTCTCTTATTTAACAGTAACCCAGTTCATTTAAGCTCAGAATTGACTCAAGCAAACACTACACATTTAAAAAAAAAAAAAAGGAATATAAAAAAAAATCAATATGATATCGAATGAAAAGGCTTAGTTAAATTTATTCGGCCACCATAAATCAAGGGTTGTTACATTAGAAGGAAATCCATCAAAAAATTTCTCTTAGCTTTAAATTTCCCACAGGCATCGCTTCTGTAATACTAGGTAGGTTTCTAATCAAAGCATTGCAATTTAGTTCAACAACTTGCCCCCGCATTCACCTCTGGAAGTATTTGAGCATTTGATTTTAGTACCCAAAATTTGTATCTTTTATTTTTCTTATACTGTACATTACTATCGTGATTTTGTACCTATGGTAGGAATTTCCTGGGTATTGCGTTGTATCATCTACTCAATTAATTACCAAAATTCTCACTATAATGTATATGACAAAAACCTAGATTTTTCTGACAACTTGAGTGTCTAATGATAGCTAGTAAGGTTTAATTGATAATTATTCTCCCCTTCCTTATTTTACATCTACTGAAGCTAGTTTGTAGACTTCAAATTTTGAGGAGAAACAAAACCTAGACTTTGCTAGAGCATTGCTCTTTGGCCACACCCCCTGTCTGAATTTCTCATTATTTGAATTTCAATCAAGTAAAACTTTTGAGCACAACTTGGAACATAATACAACAAGGTTTATTTTTGTCTTTATGTTTTTTTCTTAGTCTTTTAGGGAAGCCATGGCACTGTTGCCAAATGAAAAATCCACAGCATCATTTCAGATTTACTAGAATGAAGCATAACAGTGCCTAAATAAGCCAATTCATGTTCTGTTAATGGTTTTCTATCCAGTTACTTTGGCTATTTGTGCCGACCGAAGTCTTGACTCCCATCAACTTTCTCTGGTCATCAGTGGACATTAATTTAATTTTGTTTCATTTCCATTTAATGTTATAGATGCACCCACACTTTGCAGTTCCTCACTTTCAATGTAGATAGAGAGTGGTTGTTGGTGTTCCAAAGAGGTGAGAAGGGATGCATCGTTGAATAATGACCTTGAAATGATGTGCTGCATTGTTACTTTTGAGAGTTGGTGCATGCAGAATGAATGAACATTGCTCCTAGAAGAGAAGATTTTTTCTTCAATCTGTTGAGTTCTGGACATGTTCGAGATTTGTTCCCCCAATCTGAACAACATGTTGTTGAAGAAAAGGGAAGCATAAAATTGATTAGAGAACAAAGACACGCTGCAATTAAAAAAATTCCTAATGAGAAATACGGGTACTCAATAGACCAATCATGAAGGCTTTTTGCACCTTCTCTCCAAGTTTCCTCCGCTAACTCATTCCTTTGAACAAGTTTTTATTCTTCCCTTAGTTACTTTGTTGGTTGATCTGTCTAAACTAGCTCACAACAGTCTCCTGTTATTGATAATTTCTTACACTAGCTTAACTTTGAAAGTGTTATTAGCTTTGTTACTAGATCCTTTCCCCATCCCTTTTTTTATTTCCTTTTACATATTGGGTTGATATCCTTCTTAGGTACATATTGGATCCTTCATGGGTATGCATCCAAAAGGTTTACAACATGTATCTATACAATATCTATTCTAGATACGTATGGGATATATTTCCATATTGTGTCCAAAAGGGCTCCCCTCCATGGGTTTGCACCTAAGTTGCATGGATACAGATATGGTATTTGGATCGGATATGGAAAATTTCTGGAAAATCAGGATACCATATGGTTAGGATACGATAAATATAGACATACATATTACTTATGTACACATGTAATAAAACCATAAGCCAAAAGTATCAGAACACTATTCATGAATTTCAAAATTGAAAATAAAGCTAGAAATAGAGCTATCATCAAGGGAGGCCCAAGTCCTCTATTCATAACTTGATTTTTTTAGGGATAGCATTTTTTTTTTCTTTTCTTCATTTTAGTCACCAAAACAACCTATACACCCATTGAAACAACCAAAACACTGGCTGAAATTGTCGACATAGATTTTCAAACATTTGAAATGATGTTGAAGCATTTCAGTCGTGTTTCAAAGATATCTCATAAAGTATTTGTTTCCAAAACAAGGAAATGCATTTCCAGTATCTAGGGGTGGTGTTTCCAATAATAGATATATGTACCCTTGAGTTAGGGCCATGAGATGATAATGCCAAGACTATCTACATGATTATTAATAGAATTCCATCCCCCTCCCCCCCAAGGCTATGTACCCAAAACTGAGATAGATAGAGAAATGAGCAATATAAAACAAAAAAAACCTTTTGCTAGCCTACTTGTTGGTATGGGTTAGAAACAAAACAAATCCAAAATGGATCCAGATCCAGATCCATGGGATTCTCCATATATGGATCCAGTAATATAGGAACTAAATTTTGTTTTTAAGCATCCATTTAACTCTGTAAGACATCATATTTTGACATAGCTAAAGTCTATGTTAACGATCCATTAGGAAAGTAGATAAAGGTGAAATCAAATTGAAAATAATAATCAAACAAAACTATCAGAAACGCAACCCACTAACCTACTCCTATATATTGATGAAAGAAAACTCTAAATACACCAGACGTAGCTCCTGTACCAAATAGGATGAAAGGTAGAAACATGATCTGGTTCAACTTCAATCCATTCAAAGGAAAGAATATACACTCACAAGAATCAAGACTTAGAAAAAAGGAGTTCACAATATCTAACAAGTTTTCGATTGTTTTGGTAACATCTAAACTAATAAAGTCCTTAAATTTAAAAAAAAAAAAAAAACAATAGCCAACGTATAGCACCAAGACCTTCCCTATTGTAGAGTTGATGGACAAATGTCGCAACTCTGAGAAAATTTAACAAAATATTTGTATCAATAAATACCAACCCTACACATAACGCCATGAGAAATAGTTGCGACCATTACCAGAGCTTCGACCATTTCCAGAGCTCCGGCGTAGTTGCAGAGCAGGAGAGGCTCAGGGTGAGTTTGCAATTGAAACAAGCTAGAGGACGATTAGGGTTAGGGGTATTGAGAGAGTATGTGTAGGGTTAGGTTTAGGTCAGGAGGATGCTAGAGGAATCATGGAGGGCACATGGAATCCATACGTTCCCGCACTTTTTTTAATTATTTTGATTTTCTTCAATTTTAATTTTTTTTTATAAATTGTGCGTGAGTTCTCGTTTAATTTTTTATTTATTTATTATTTTAGTATAAAAGTAATTTAGGTCAATTTAGTTTTAATTAATTTAAAGTTAATTTATGATAATTCAGTATAAAGTAAATTTAAAATATATATATATATAATAATAATAATACTAATAATAATTATTATGTAACTTTAAAATTATTAGTGTAACTAATTATCAAATTAAAATTTTAATTAAATTAATGATGTATTTAGAGTAAATTTAAAATACATTAAAAGGTTAATTAAAATTTTAGAAGGTCCATGGGTTTTGAACCCAAGACCACCCACCAAGCGATGCGCCATAAGAAGAGCAATAACACCAATGCGCCACACATATCACTTTTACAAATAAATTCGCATATAAATAGTTTAGTTATGAATAATAGCAAGGTACTAGCCTGAAGTATAATCTTCGATTATCCAAGCGTCAGGATCATGAGTCCTTACACACAATTCATCAAGCCAATCTCCAAGCCCTTTTATTCCATTCCATCAATCTTCAGTAGCGGAAGCAGTGAATGAAAGGAAGGGACCCTCATTGGATCAGTACCCAGTATTGTCAGAATTTAAAGATGTCTTTCCAAACAAGTTACCAAGGTTACCTCCTGAGAGGGAGCTTGATTTTACTATTCAGCTAAAACCTGGTGGAGAACCAATCTCCAAGACTCTATATCAGATGATAGTGCTGGAAATTTGTGAATTGCAAATGCAGTTGAAAGAGTTACTGGACTTACGGCTAATAAGGCCTAGTATCTCACCTTGGGGCACACTTGTAATTTTTGTAAAGAAGAAGGATGGATCCTTACGACTTTGTATAGACTACAGGGACTTGAACCGTGCTACAGTGAAAAATAGGTACTCGATGTCATGAATAGATGACCTCTTCGATCAGATGAAAGGAGCAATGGTATTCTCAAAGATCGATTTGTGATTAGGGTATCATCAGTTAAGGATTAAGGAAGGTGATATCCCAAAACTACCTTCCAAACTTGGTTTGGACATTACGAGTTCATCAACATACCTTTTGGATTGACCAATGTGCCAACAGTATTCATGAGCCTCATGAATGACGTATTCTGGAAGTACTTAGATCGATTGTTACAAGTCTTTCTAGATGACATCCTCATCTATTTCAAGAATGAAAGAGAGCATGAGGAACACTTACAAGTAGTGTTGTTCTGCCTTAGAGAGAACAAATTTTATGGGATGCAGTTGAAATGTTCCTTCTTCCAGAAAGAGATTCATTATTTAGGTCATATCATTTCTGGCGAAGGAATCTCTATGGACCAAAAAAGTAAAGGCCAATATGGAGTGGCCAGTGGCGAAAAATGCCCATGAGGTGAGAATATTTATGGGGCTAGTAGGTTATTACCGAAGATTTGTATAAGGATTCTCAAAAATAGAGAAACCCATCACCACCTTGCAATGCAAGGGGGCCAAGTATGAATGGACAGGAGAATGTGATGGTGCATTCATTGAGCTTAAGAGGTTACTAACTAGTGCACCAATTCTACGAGTGTCAGATATGGAAAAGGACTTCATAGTTTGCATGGATGCCTTGAAGCAATGGTTGGGGGCTGTGCTAATGCAGGATGGAGGAGTGATAGCCTATGCATCAAGGAAGTTGAAGAAACATGAAGAGTTATACATGACTCATGATTTAGAGTTGGAAGTTGTAATGCCAGCTCTGAAACTTTGGAGGCACAATCTTGTGGGGTGAAACTTTGAGCTTAAAATGGACCATCAAGGTTTAAAACATCTCTTCACTCAAAGAGATTTGAATGCCAGGCAAAGGCGATGGAGTGAGTATGATTTTGGTATTTCGTACATCAAGGGAAAGAAAAATGTGGTCGCAGATGCCTTGAGTAGGAGACCACGTATCTTATCCTTGGTAACCTTAAAGATCAATCTGAGGGAACATGTGTTGACACAACTCCAACGAGACAATTGGTATTTAAAGGTTACTTCAAACCTCCAGAGAGGGAGGAAGTTAGATCCAAAGTATGAAGGATATAGTCTAGAAATAGACGGGCTGTTAAGATATCGAGGAAGGATGTACATCCCTGAGAATGGGGATATTCAAAGCATCATACTGAAGGAAGCCCATAGAGCACTTTATTGTGTGCATCCGGGTGTGAAGAAGATGTACACAGATATGAGGAATCTCTTCTTTTGGGTAGGCATGAAGCGCGATGTAGTCCATTTCATCACCAAGTTCCTAGAATGTCAACAAGTGAAAGTCAACCACCATCACCCAGCAGGCCTCCTACAACCACATGATGTTCCTATGTCCAAGTGGGAAGTCATATCTATGGATTTTGTTGTGGGGTTACTGCTCACATCCCATAGACACAATGCCATTATTGTGATAGTGGATAAGTTAACCAAGAGTGCTCATTTTATTCTGGTTAGAGACACTTATGATGTCACTGATGTGGCACGTGTGTTTGTAAGTGAGGTTATCCATTTGCACAAAATACCTAAGAAGATATTTTCAGATAGGGACTCTAGATTCACTTCTAGGTTTTGGACAAGTTTATAGTCAGTATTGGGAACTTAGTTGAACTTAAGCACAGCTTATCATCCTGAAACAGATGGAAAAATTGAAAGAGTAAATCAAGTCATGGAAGACATGCTTAGGATGTATGTAATGGATAATCAAACCTAGTGGGAGAAGTACCTACCTTTGGTAGAGTTTGCCTACAATAACAATTATCATAGTTCCATCAGGATGCCACCCTACAAAGCTCTATATGGGAGGCCATGCAGAACGCCATTGAGTTGGGATAGACTAGAAGACCGAGTAATATTTGGGCCATAATTGATTCAAGAAATGGAGGAACAGGTGATTCAGATTAGGCAGGGATTAAAGGAAGCACATGATAGCTAGAAAAGATATGCAGATGCACACAGGACTGACCAAAGTTATGAAGTGGGAGACCAGGTTTTCATTCATATCAGGCCTAATAAGAGTACCATACGGTTTGGGAAGGGGACAAAGTTGTCACCTTGGTTTATAGGACCATTCAGGATCCAAGAGAAAATTTGACCCATTGCCTATTGTCTCATACTGCCACCCCACTTGCATAAAACTCATAATGTATTTCATGTATCCGTTTTACATCATTATGTTGCTGATGAATCACATAAACTAAATTGGAAGGAATTGCAGGTATTGGACGTGGGAACCCTCATGGTAGAACCATTATGCATATTGGACCATAGAGTCCGACAGCTCAGGAACCGTCTGGTAGACCAAGTTAAGGTCGAGTGGGACAAGTATAGTCCAGGATTTGCTACTTGGGAAGATGCCGAGACACTACGATGAGACTATCCCTCACTATTTTGACCACCTCGAGAACATGTTTCTTGAAGGTGGGGTGTATATAACACCACCTTTTGACTTATACAACCAGGATTACCTAAGGACTATATAATTTATTTTCTAAGTCACAGTGAAACTATTAAGTGATACACTTAAACTTTAAAATTTATGTAAATTTTATGAATGTTTAAATGTTATTGATGATGATGTATATGATGCGACACATTATGAGAATGAAGAATTTTATGAATGTTTAAAATACTATTAGAATGATGTTGGATAT
>JZKD02S2271727.1:221644-237894 GCA_000966675.3 Picea glauca
ACCCCTCCTTTTATAGGCTAGGAAGAGCTAGGGTTTTAGTTGAACTCTCGGCCATGCATGGCAGAGAGTTTCAGTTAACTGACAAAAAGCCTTGTGTCTCGGCGGAAACTTCCCTAATTTTTTGCTTTGTTAGGTACTCACGGGTTGTTTTGGGCTAGCCCGCGGATACCCGCGTGCAATAAAGGGACAGCAAGCGGTTGCCCACGCCCAGTGAGAAGTTAGGGCGCGGGTTGCTTGTTTTGAGTGGTTTTTTGAGGAATTACTCAGCATGGCTTTGGCTAGGAAGAGGCATGAGTTGGCCTGATGCCAGGTAAACCTGTATGGTGCATTTTAGGGTTATAACATAGATGAAGCATCTTTGATTTGGATTTGGTTCTTGCATTCCATTGACAACCGTCTAAGAAGCATAAAACATGTGCAGACAAAAATACTTTGGAAACATTGACACAATATTCTGTGGGGAGCTTTACCAGGCACATCCCATCCAAGTTTCTTTGATATTTGAACAACCTACCATTAACATGGAAACAACCACCCATGAATTTTGGAAAGACAATATTAAATTCTTTGAATTGCATACTACAATGTGCCAGACAGATGAAACATTCATTGAAATTATGAATAGAATGCACACAAACAACCGAACATAAGATGACTTGAGCTATATCAATTTGAGATGCTTACGACCTGCACTAATAGACCTAATGTTCCCTTACCTGTTCTACAAAAATAAGGATGTTGCAAAGCATAACAGCCGCATGCTTTCACTCATGCGTGGCGATGATATCATCATCAATTCCATTGACCTGCAAGAAGACAACCATGGAAATGTGCCACATCGTGAACATTCAGACACTTTACCTTTGCATCTTGTACTGAAATTAGACATTTTGGTTGAAATATATGCTTGTAACTATGATTCACAAGATGGCTTGGTGAATGTTGCAGATGGAATACTAAAAGGCTATACTAATACAAAAAAAAGTGGATGTCCTTTGGATTAAGTTCCATGAACCGCATATAGGCAAGCAACAAGAAAGCAAGTTGTCTTATCTTTATAATTCAAACATTGGAAGTGATTGGACACCTATTTTGCGAATATTGAAGCTAGTATCGACATCAGCAAAGATAGGTCGCCTGAAAATTCAAAAAAAAATTACGATTAAACTTGCATGTGCATGTACAGCCCACATATCACAAGGACTAAGACTTGATAATGTTGCATTTCAGCCTGTTGGAATTCAGATACATGGACTTGTATACACATCACTATCTCGTGTCAGAAGCATGGACTCCTTGTATTTACTAAGTCCTCTCACAAAAGATAACTTCAAAGTGAAACAAAAAATTGATATTGGGATGAAACGACTTAGGACCACCACAAAATGGAAATTGCATTATGATTACCAAACCATATAAACAAATTCATCTGTATCAATTATCTCTCTTAACACACATATCTTAAATGCACACATGGATGATATACTTAGTGACTATGATTTAGTGCAATCTGATATTTTGTTCTTGTAGGAAACACACATGGCATTATCCATGCAACACAAACAATTCCCAAATCACAATTTCATATCAAGTTACATTACACATGGAGTGATGATATTGGTTAAAAAACATGTACCAATTTTGGACCATATACATATCGAAGAAAAAAATGTTGAACTGGTGCTTGCAAAAAAAAATTCCCATGAAATAGTAGTTGCAATATTGAGTCTCTATGTTACTCCCCATCCAACATTATCCAACATAGTACATGTTATTTCTAGTGCATTGGGCCATTTTCATCTGAATGGACCCATTGTACTTGTAGGAGACTTCAATATTGACATGTTACAAAATACTGGCAGAAGAAAAGAATTGGAAGACTACATGTGCAAACATAGTCTCTGCTTTCTTTTTAACAACACGGTCCATATGAAAAACGCACTTATTGACCATGTCTAGTCCAATGTGCCCATTCCTTAATATAGTATGTTTGTCTTAGACACATATTGGTCTGATGACGATACAATTGGTATTGCACTTCAATTATGACATATACATCAAAGTTATTGCAAACTCATATTTCTATGTTTAAAGCATATATGTATTCCTGATTTCTACACATATCATTCTAATCAGAATATAGATGTTGTTAAAATTGAATTATAAAATATACATTGTGCAAAAAAAAAAAAAAGTACATCCTCCCAAAAACTATTTGTGATCACTGTATTCATCTTATTCTATAATTTTTTTTGTATATGTACATAGTAGTTTCCTTTTTCTTAACATCTGAATTTATGTTCATATCCCTTTTGTTTTGTACTTTTATTGATAGAAACATAGAGTAAAACTAGAGGGCGCAAAGAAATCCTACCCAGAGATGTAGACAAATATATGCAAAGGTGCATTCCTTTTCTGCTCATGTTCCATAGTAAATAGTTTTTCGTTTACTTTCTCTGTATTTGTAAAACTTGTTTACAACTATGTTTTTTTTTTTTTTTTTTGCGCCAGTGGGGCGCTATGCTACACATCCACCATCCAACAGAAATGCAATGTTGAGCCAGCCAACCCACAAGTCCACTTCTCAATATGTATATCGCCCAACTATGAATGTTATTTGTAGGACACGAAACATTAGAGGCACAATCTACAGCCCGCAAGTGTGCGATCCAAATAAGTGGCTAAGTATAGAATAAGGCATTTGTGCATATTTGATATCTACTCGTCCTTTCTCGGAGCCCACCAACCTTGGAGTCTGGAAATTTTGATATTGCGAAAATGACTAGAGGTAGAATGTTCAATCGGCCAGCTCATAAATCTGCTTGTCAATTGACAAATGTTGAGCTGTCCAGCCTGCAAATCCACTTGTCAATTTATTATCATAAGCAATTTGCAACACACTAAACAATAGAGGCCCATTTTTAACCCCGCCAACCTGAAAACCCGCAATCCAGAAATTGTACATGGTATATAAAATCTCAGCCACCCACCAAATCCACTACTCAATTTGTATATCACAGAAATGTATGTGATATTTGTAGAACATGGAAAAATAAAGGCCTACTTTTTTACCCCTCCTACCCGACAACCCGCAAGTATGGAATGCAATATCGATACATTATCTATAAAATCTCATGTCCATACTTAATAAAGGTACATATTTAGTTTTGCCTCGTTTCTACACACAATGATATGGTAACCATAGAGTTGGTGTTGCACATGAATTATAAAATGTGCACTGGCAGTCGGATGGAGCCCTTTGCCTTGCTTGGGATATTTTGAGGCCTCCAGCCCAAGAACCCAATTTTTGTATGATGGAAATTGACCCAATGTATAGCCCGCAAGTATGTATTTCTTGTTTGTGGGAGCCCACCAGCCTTGGAGTAGAATCTTGATTCGCTTGTCAATTTATTATCATAATCTATTTGTAAGGCACTGAACAATAGAACCCCATTTTTTACCCCGCCAGCTCGAGAACCCATGATCCAAAAACTGTGGATGCTCTAGAAAATGTCAGCCACCCCACAAGTCCTCTTTTCAATTTGTGTATCGCAGAACTGTGTGTGCTATTTGTAGAACATCGAACACTAGAAGCCTTCTTTTGAGCTTGCCCACTTGAGAACCCACGATCCTAAAAGTGGCCAAGTATGGAATGACATTTCTATAAATGCTCTATAAAATCTCTTGTATGAAGTACATTTTTAATTTTTCCTCATTTCTACACATACTCATATGGTAATCGCAGAACTGGTGTTGCAGATGAATTGTGAAATATGCACTAGGAGTCAGATTGAGCCCTTTGGAATGTTGAGCCAACGAACCTACAGATCCAATTTTCAATTTATTATCATAAGCTATTTGTAAGGCACTGAACAATAGAGCCTCGTTTTTTACCCCTCTAGCCCGAGAACCTGCGATCCATAAACTGTGGATGGCAACCCCGCAAGTCCACTTGTCAACTTGTCTATCATGGATCTGTGTGTGCTATTTCTAGAACAACGAAAAATAGAGGCCTTCTTTTGAGCCCACTCATCCGAGAACCCGCAATCCCGCAAGTGGCCAAGTATGGAATCCTATATATGTACATGGCTTATAAAATCTCTCGTCCATACTTTATGAAGTACACTTTTTTTTTTGCCTTGTTGGACACTCAACAGTTTCACCATGTACTTTTAGACTTGCCTATTCCTTCCTTTCTTTCTCTTCCCCATGCATGTGACCTTCGCACGTGTGAATAATAAGAAATAGTGTTCATATATATATATATATATCTGTCTTCTTTCTAAATATTTAATGCTAACAGGTCATCGTGTAGGCACCATCTAATGTGTCATGGATGCGTGCAAGGCTCGAGAAGTTATGCCATTAATGAAATTTTTGTGAAGTCTTTTCTTATCCCTTCCCAGTATTAATTTCAAATTCTATGGAATGTCATTCGCATGCCTCCAACTTGCTTCCTTCATGAAACCTCCAATCTCTTCCCAGTATTAATTTGAAATACCATGGAATGTCATTCACATGATGCCATCTTGGTTCATTCACCAAACCTCCAATCCTTAAATGTTCTTCATTGTAACACCCACCTTCACACTTCTAAGTATGCAATAATTACGCTTTACTTCTAACAAGTCACCATACAACACACATAGACATTGTCATTAATGAGGAGATTTTGCAGTCACACGCATTGAAGCAATGTTTCCAGGGGATTATATTGTCCCCTCCATTTCTTCATTTCAAGAATCCTTTGGAGCAAACCAATATTTTCATAAACTACTAGTAGGATCTCCACAACAGTTTTGTAGAGATACAGTCAACATTTGCGTCATAAGCTTCCCATGTAGAACAAGGGAAAAATAATTGTAGGCGAGCCGGAGCTGCTCGAAATTTATAGTGAAAACATGGATCTTCATGCTAATCTGGAAAGCATATCCTGCAACCTTGATCAGGCCAAAGACGCAATTCAACGTGCCTTTTCAATGGACATGGTTGATGCTGAATGTTTTGATGAAGATGAATCCTTCGTATTCCAAATGTTTTGACGAAGATGAATCCTTCATATTCCAGAGTCTTGTTTTTGAAATGGAATCAAAAAAATTAATCATTGAAAAAAGAGATGTAAAAAATAAGATAAGAAAACATCGTTCAGAACTTGACCTTGCCAATATGCAGGCATCCAAAATCTGTAAAATTCACATGGAAACTGAAGATTCTCTTCTTGATTATGTTGGAGTCATTGAAACCAAAAACGCCAGACTAAAGAACCAGATTAAGGAATTAGAGGAAGCTTTGTTTGCTATGCCATTTCTTTCCAGTTCTTTGGAAATAGTCATGCCTGTGACTACCTCCACCCCTGCAACAAATCTAAAAGGGTCCTCTAGCTTCCTTGCATCCTGTAGAGGATATGTGGAGAAAAATATCAAAAAAAGAATGGAACTAATTACTAAGGCCTGGGAAACATCAAAGAATATGGATTCCCTGGGGAGTAGGGCACATAAGTTGCTCCTACTTTTGCAAATGGATTTAAGAAATGAAGAAACTTTCTATGTGCACATGATAATACCTTTTTCCTTTCATGTGAACAACATACCAAAGACCAAAATAAGACAACATGATCCCTCATCAAAAAAATGACTCACTCAATTAGAAGCATGCTGGAAAGAGAAAGTGAAGAACCTGTATCTCATCATCCAATCATCAGAGAAAGCAATATAAAAGAAAGAAACATTATTCACAAATCTCACCAAAATAGACTTAGCAGGAAAGACAAAAGGCTTCCAGGACCCTAGCTTAATCCTCATCTCGTTGGCGTTCACCAAGCAAGATTTTGATAAACAAGTTGATAATTTGAAGGCCTTGTCTTTAGAATTTTTTTATAGGATTGTTGAATATCATGAAGAAGATGTGGAAAACTGGCTAGTTCGGTATTCGGTACAGAATGGAGACATTCATGAAGCTCTGTGTAAACTTTCAACTGATCTAAGAGAATTAGAAAATGAATTTTTTAGCATTCAAATCCGCAATGACATCAACATCGCCCCCTTCAAAATCTATATTGAATAGAACTTGAAGTCGGTCACCGACAAAATCCAACAGGAAAATGCATAAATCCTCTATTTATCAATCCAGCTATTCAAGTGGGTCATCCAAAAAAACCAACAGGGAAACACATGGCCAAGAAAATACCAAAATTACTTATACATACCATCCATGTAAGTGTATAGTGATGGTCCTTTCTTTATCAATCAAGTTATTCCAACTTTTTTGAGTAGAAATCTATAGCCAAAAACTAATCTTCCCATTTCTACTTTTCAGGTATTACATTCTATCGTGTCCAACTTATTTCCACAGTCCTATTTCTTGTACTTATTTTTGTTATGGTCCATGGGAGCCCCAATCCCAATCTATATGAAAAACGCATTTACATTTCCAAGGATATGTAATCAACTATTATTTTTTTCATATATTCGAAATAAAACTATTCTTTTGTCTTCTTATATATTTATGTTTTCCTAGATTTTTATCTTCAACTATTCTAAATGTGAAGTCATTTTGTTTATTTTATCATATTTCACACATGTGCGTGTGTGTGTGTTTCTTTAAATTTCCAGGAATATGTAACACATTTCATTTTTTTCTATATATATGTCATAAAATTGTGTTCCCTACTTTTTTTGTACTCAAAGGTATAGAGAGTATGTCATTTCTTGCATCTTTACTACCTGTCCTTCATACTTTTACCAGAAAGGCCCTTAAAATTAAAATAGTCCACAAGTTCTCTTATCAATTTGTATATCATAGAACTATGGGTGTTGTTTGTAGGCCATGGAAAAATAGACACCCAACAAATAGTGCTACTATATTTTTTGTACATTTGTTAACCACTGTATGTAAAACTATGTGAATGAAACTAATTTGCAAATGCTAAATTTTTGGGATAGAAGCCCCTTCAAATTCAAATAGTCTGCAGATCCCATTGTCAATTTGTATATGGTGTAACTCTCATTGTTATTTCAAGGACATGGAACAATAGATGCCCAATTTTCAAGTCCCCAGCCCGAGAACCCACAATCCAAAAACTGGCAAAGTATGTATGGAGGGTTTCGTCCATGCTCTAATTCGGGAATGCTAGTTTTTTTCCTACTTTTATTTGTTCCTAGATTTTTATCATCAGCTATGATGAATGTGAATTCATTATGTTTATTTTATCTCAATTCTCTTTTTTCTGATGCAGAA
The DNA here is from genome assembly GCA_000966675.3 of Picea glauca. Taxonomy (NCBI): domain Eukaryota; kingdom Viridiplantae; phylum Streptophyta; class Pinopsida; order Pinales; family Pinaceae; genus Picea; species Picea glauca. The sequence goes on from JZKD02S2271727.1 coordinate 228,881, forward strand.
GCCCAATTTTCAGCCCCCAACCCTGACAATCCAGAATAAAGATTATGTGCATGCTCTATATATCTACTTAATCAAATTACATATTTGATTTTTGTAGGCTAGGAAACAACATAAGGCCAATTTTCAGCCTACCTGCCTGAGAACCTGCAATTTGATCGCAACCGCACCCCCTCGGAGCACGACCATTCTCCTCAGGACCTCCTTTCCTTTCGGCCCGAAGAACTCAATGGTTCTTCTATTTCCCAATTAGGAAATCTATGCCCCACAGGTTCTCTTCGGATTTATCCTCCTTTATTTTCTTTCTAAGGATCAACACTCATGACTTCGTGAGTTCAACAGTCGAGCGCTACACCCTTGGATCCCCGAGACCCGAGACCCAATGCCTTAGCCAATGCTAACTTGGTCTTTTTCTGTCGGGACTTCGCTCAATCGTGACTTCGCTTCTCGTGGCTCCCAGCACTCAGTTCTCCAACTCTCGAGTCACGATGTAATGAGATGTCGATATTCTCCTGTCGTGATTTCGCTACCTCGCGCCCTCACGAATTCTACCTCCCAATATTTGGTCATTCAACTTACGAGCCCCGAGCTCGCGAGATTTCCTAATCTCGACCACCTGTCTTCCACTCACCCTTGTGGTCCCACACGGCTTACGTCACCGTCGGGATATCGCACCTTGCGACTTCATAGCTTCTATTGTCGAGAACACAGGCTTCAACCTACGAAGCTCCGATGCGTGATCCTACATGAAGATCCGATGATTCTCATAACTTCGTGAGATTCTCTTGGAGGCTCTCAACCGTCCGTCCTTCTAAATGAATTCCTGAGAATCAAGCCAAGTGTTTCTCACACGAAGACTTGTTCTCTTGCATGCACCTTCGTGCTTATTCAATGCTTCAATACACAACCTTCTCGAGAAATCATCCAGCGGATTCAAAGGTCTATTCCTCCTGAGCTTTAAACCCTTGAGTGATCCTGCGGAATGAATCAAGTACTTCCTCCAAAAACACTTGTTCACCCTCTCACCAAACCTGCGACACTCCTGCAAAATTTCAATAGCCGCTTCCATGCACGTACCCTTCGATGAATTCAAAGGCTTACTCCTTCCTAAACTTTTCCAAGACTTCAATCTTGAAAATCTCTTGCACGCACTCCTTGTGGAAAATCTTCAAAAACTTCTAAGTGTTGAATTCTTCTGACCCTGTGCACTCCTGCAACAGAAATATTTCAATACTTTGCTGAGAATTGCAACTCTGAGACTTCGTTTGGCCTGTGCACTCCTTGCACAGCACTATGCCTATCTTCACTCTCGGGGAAATGAGAAAAAAAGTTATCTCTAAGTGAACCCTTCTGTCAACGCACTCCTTGTGGACAATTCAACTGCACTCCTTGCAGAAATGCTCTGGCTCACTTAGAGAAACAATTGAAACTCATTCACTCACCCTCTCAGACTTCAATTCAATCATGAAATCACATACACATCATATAAAAGAAAATGTATGACAGGAAGAAAATATTCACAAGCATAACAACATCAACATAGAGAATAGATACATAACCATGGATTTGAATCAAAGATTTATTCTATTAATTCAATATCTATACATGGATGTTCTTCACACAGTTCTCTTCTCGCTCTTCTCTTCTTTCTCCTGCTCTCGATTATTGTTACAATGATACAATGAGGGTGTCTATATCCATTTTCCCTCAAGAATTCTAAAGCTATCAAATCTACAATTAAATATTCTATCTACCAGCATTAACTATTTTAAATGCCTCATCTACCTAAGGACGAGAGTTATCCGCTCAAGTTCCATTACAATATACAAGTGCATCGTCTCTTAAATGACCCATTTAAGATCACGCAACATTCCCAAAGTATTTTCAAAATGTGTGTTGGCTTATCCAGCTGTCTTTTGCTCCATGTTGGCTCGCTTAATGTGTTGGCGATGCTCCTGCATCATACTCCTCGGCTTGAAAACATTCATGGGCTCCTTTCCATTAGCTCCTACACGGTCTGTCCATGCTTCTATATCATTGCTTCATTTTCCCAGCTAGCATCTTCCATTGGGTGATTCTTCCACTTGACCGGATACTCATAGTATTCTTTTCTCCTGGTCTTTTTACCCACTCTCTTGTCTAGTATGCACTCCATATGTGGCTTTTCTGCTACTAGCATCTGCTTCGTCCATTGGATCACTGGTTCCTCAGTTCCAATTTCTGCTTCTCCAGCCCTGTATGGGTATAAATCTGCCACATTGAATATCAGAGATATTCCGATGCCATCCGGCAACTCAATCTCATAAGAATTCTGTCCAAATTTCTTCAGGACCCTGCATGGCCCAATTTTCTTCATCTTTAACTTATTGTATGTTCCCCTTGGGAACCTTTCCCTCCTCAAGTGTGCCAGAACCAGATCACCAACTTCAAATTGAAGTAGTCTCCGATGTTGATCTTCTCTTCTCTTGTATTCCTGATTTGAATCTTTCAGTCGCTACTTCACCTTGTTGTGAAGTTCCTCCATCACCTCAGCGAATTCCTCTACACTAGCACTGCTCGTCGCAGTCTGTTCTAAATCTTACTGTTCAAAAACTCCTCTCGGATGCATCCCATATACAACCTGAAATGGACTCTTTCTTGTACTCTGATTCACTGAATCATTGTATGTGAACTCTGCCTGTGGAAATATATTGTCCCAGCTGCCATGGTGCTCCGTCACCAAGCTTCTCAGCAAGTCCCCCAGACTTCTGTTCACCACCTCTGTTTTCCCATCCGTCTGCGGGTGATAAGTTGAACTAAACACCAAGTTAGTCCCTAGCTTTTTCCACAGCGTCCTCCAAAAATGACCTATGAATTTCGTATCCCTGTCTGAGACTATGCTTCTCGGCAATCCATGAAGTCGCACAATCTCTTTGAAAAACAAATTTGCGATGTGGGTCACATCGTTGGTCTTCTGACATGGAATAAAATGTGCCATATTAGAAAACCTGTCCACCACCAAAAAGATGGAATCAACACCTCTCTACGTCCTTGGCAAACCCAATACAAAATCCATGCTTATCGCCTCCCATGGTCTCTCTGGTATGGGAAATGGCTGATAAAACCCTGCATTCTGCTTTCTTCCCTTCGAATGTTGGCAAATTCTGCATTTGTCAACAAATAACTTGACCTCTTCTCGCATCCCTGGCCAAAAATATGATTCTCTCAACTTCGCGAATGTTTTTTCATGACCAAAGTGTCCTGCCAATCCACCACTGTGTTTCTCCTTCACCAAGTTCTCCCTCATGGAGAAAATTGGAATACACAGTTGATTGCCTCTGAACAACAATCCCTCCTAGATCATGTAGTCTATCCATGGGCTCCAATATCTGAGAATTGGATTCTCAGCTGCTTCATACACTTCTCCAAAATCGACATCTCATGCGTACATATCCCTGAGATTTTCAAAACCCAATGTTTTGACTCGGAACTCTTGCGGCAACAAACATTTCCTGCTCAAATCATCAACCACTTTGTTAGCAGTACCCGAAATATGTTTAATCACAAACATGAAATTGTGCATATACTCTACCCATTTTTCATGTTTCTGATTCAACTTCTCATGTTGACTCACAAACTGCAATGCATGATTATCACTGTACAATACAAATTCTTTCGGGATCAAGTAATGTCTCCACTTCTTCAATGCCTGCATGATAGCATAAAATTCCTTATCATACGTGGAGTATTTTAGCTTTGCCTCATCCAGATTCTCACTGAAATAGGCAACTGGTCTGTCCTCCTGGCTTAAGACCACTCTTATGGCATATCCACTTGCATCACATTTCACCTGAAATGTCTTCTTGAAGTCCGACAACACCAACACTGGTTGTTCCGTTATCTTCCACTTCAACAGATTGAAGCTCTTCTCAGCCTCTTCAGTCCAATGAAAGGACTTATGTCACTTCTTTACCATGTCCATCATCACTGCACTAATTCCACTGAAATTCCTGATGAACTTTCGGTAGAAACTAGCCAAACCATGAAAACTCCTCACCTCGAAAACATTTCTCGGTGATGGCCAATTTTTACTTACTTCCACTTTACTCGAATCCATCTTCAACTCATTCGCTGAAATAACAAAACCCAAGTAAATGAGCTTTGTCTTCATAAATGAGGACTTTTTAATATTAATCAACAACTTCTCCTGCTATACTTTCCTCATCATTGCAGCTAAATGCTTCAGATGTTCAGCCTTGGTCTTACTAAAGATCAGTATATCATCCAGGTATACGATGACAAATTTCCCGATGAATTCCCTTAGGACTTCATTCATCAACCTCATGAATGTGCTGGGTGAATTTTTCAAACCAAACGGCATGACCAACCATCCATACAAACCTTCGTTTGTTTTGAATGTCGTCTTCCATTCACCACCTTCCCTCATGCGAATCTAATGATATTTGCTCTTCAGATCAATCTTTGAAAAATAATTTTCCCCACTCAGGAAATCCATCAGATCATCCATTCTCGGTAATGGAAACCTGTACCTGATGGTAATTTTGTTGATTTCCCTTGAATCGGTGCACATCCTCCAACCTCCATCCTTCTTTGGACTAAGCACTTTCGGAACAACGCATGGACTCAAGATTTCTCTGACCAATCCTTTGTCCAATAGATCCTAGACCTGCTTCTTAACCTCCTCATTTTCTTGTGGCGTCAATCTGTATGCAGCTTTGTTTGGAAAACTGGCTCCTAGTATGAGGTCAATGTGATGACTCACACTCCTCATCGGTGGAAACGAACAAGGTAATTCGTCCACTATGATGTCAGAAAACTCTCCCAGCAGTTCCTGAATATCATCTGGTAGATCATCCACTCTTGTGCTAGTAAGAACTATCCTCGTCTTTCTAACCACAAAGAATTGTGGATCTTCCTTCTTTTCCATCTCTGTAAGAATCTCCTTCCCACTCATGAGAAGTATTGTGTTTCTTACTTCCGGTTTCACCTCCTTATCCTTTATTGGAAGCAACCTGTGTGTCCTCCCATCCTTCTCTAAAGTATATGTGTTCATTCTCCCATCATGAACCACATTTTTGTCATATTTCCATGGTCTACCCAGCAATAAATGACATACATCCATGGGAATGACATCACATAACACCTTATCATTATATCCACCTATCTTGAATTCAACTAAACACTATTTAGTGACACTCACCTGATGTTCCTTCTGTAACCATGAAACTTTGTATGGACTTGGATGATCAGTTGTCCCCAGCTCCAACTTCTCTACCATCTCGGTCGAAACGAGATTATCTGTGCTGCCACTGTCAACAATAACCTTGCATACCCAATCCTTGGTTTTGCAAGCTGTTCTGAACAGTCTGGTCCTTTGAGCTGAACTCTCCACCTCCTTCTCAGGCATCAAAAGGACTTTGTGCATTGTCAGTGATCTTCCTACTTTTGTATCTGCATTCTCAACATCACGCCTCTGTTCTTCAGCGATGTGAGTTTCCCCACTATCCTTCTTTTTCTCTGGACACTCGAATGACTTGTTCCCATCCTTTCCACACGTGAGGCATGTGATTACTCCACCTCGGCCTCTTCCCCTACCTATGGTATGAGGAAATGTATTTGCGTCAGCATAATCTCCTCTCTGCTCATTATGCTATCCCCTCTGCTCAACATATTGCTATCCTCATTGTGAGGTTCCACCTCTTTCAACTTTACCCTAAGGTTTCTTCCATTCCTCCTTGGGCTACTGATATTTCTCTTGGGAAACTACCTTGCCTCTGGGTTAACTTCTGCCTCACCCTCGCTGTCCTTGCTTGCAGCTCAGCTTCTCTTCGGCTTTCAGAGCCATCTGATAAGCATCCTCACCGTTCTAATGGTTGTCATGCTTAATTCATCTTGAATGTTGTATCTCAGACCATTCAGGTATCTGGAAACCTTCTCATCATCACTCTCTCGATGACCTACTCTGATTTTTAGTTGATAGAATTCTTTAGTGTATTCTTTCACTGTCATCAATTTCTATCTCAGGTTCTGCATTCTCCTGAATAGTGTGATTTGATAATCCCTTGGGATGAATTTTTCCTTCGTCTTCGCAATCATTCGATCCCAGCTTTTGACCTTTTTCTTGCCCTTGGAACGTCTATCTGCTTGAAGTTCGTCCCACCACAATGTTGCGTGACCTTTCAGTCTTGTGATAGCATGCCTAACATTTTTATCCTCTTTGATATCCTCATAATCGAAGTAGGTGTCAAGAGCTCTAATCCAATCCAGTACCTCTTCTGCATCTAGACTTCCTTCATAAGTTGGAATGTCCATTTTTGTCTTTGAACTCATCCTGGCGATAGCTTTAATCAGTCGTTCATTGGCTACATCTTCGGCTGCAAATTCTCCTGGTTGTTCAGCTTCAGCTTCACCTTCGGAGTCACTTAGATCTCCAGCATTGGCTGTGCATCTCTACGTTTCTTCCATATCTTCTAATCTCGCTCAAAGATCACATATATGCCTTTCCATCTCTGGATTCCCTGCCAGCCTGCCTCTTGTTCTCACCTCCCTGTTTTCTAGGTCAGGTGATTGTCTTTCTCTTCTGGGCGGCATGGTGAATTCTCTCTCTCTCTCTTCTATAGAAAACAAAGAGTATTCCCGCTCTGATACCACTTTGATCGCAACCACACCCCCTCAGAGCACGACCGCTCTCCTCAAGACCTCCTTTCCTTTCGACCCAAAGAACTCAATAGTTCCTCTATTTCCCAATCGGGAAATCTGTGCCCCACAGGTTCTCTTTGGCTTTATCCTCCCTTATTTGCTTTCGAAGGATTGACACTCGCGACTTCACGAGTATAGCAGTCGAGCGCTACACCCTCGGATCCCTGAGACCTGAGACCCGATGCCTTAGTCGACGCTGACCTGGTCATTTTCTGTTAGGACTTCGCTCAATCGTGACTTCTCTTCTCGCAGCTCCCAGTACTCGGTTCTCCAACTCTCAAGTCATGATGTACCAAGATGTCGATATTCTCCTGTCGCAATTTCTCTACCTCGCGCCCTCGCGACTTCTACCTCCCAATATTTGGGCGTTCAACTTACGAGCCCTGAGCTCGCAAGATTTCCTGATCTCAGCCACCTGTCTTCTACTCACCCTGGCAGTCCCATGATGCACCCGTGCCACCCAGCATGTCCGCGGTCACCAGGATCTTCTTTTTCCCAGGCCCGAAGAGCTAAAATGCCCCTCAAATCCCTTATCGGGACCTTTATGCACCCACAGGATACTATTTGGGACCTCCCTCCTTGAAATCGGGAAATCAGACCTCGCTATATCACGAGTCCTGAAAGCATAGATCCAAGCCTCACAAAACCCCAAAACCCGATGAGTATGTACCAAGTCTTTCCTTTCTCTTGTCATGATTTCACCTGTCGAGAAATCGGGACTTACGATGTCATAAGTTTCTTACCTCTCATGTTCCCAATTCCTGATCCCCGATGCCACCTGTCCTCTATTCTGCCACCTAAGACCCATGCTTTCAGGTAAGTTGGGAAATCGTGTTTCGCGATTTCAACACACGCAATACTCTTGACTCTGGAAATCCAAAAATTCCGAACCCCGAGCTATCTAATATCTCTCGCCACGTGTCCTTGCTGTGTTGGACGACTCCTATTCGATCGGAAATTTGCAAATCGCGATTCCTTTATGCAAGAGTCCTATGTCTCCGAAAACTCTGATGAGTCGAATCCCGAGGAATCCTTTGCTCCTTCACTGCGCGCTACGTCTTAAGCCCTACGCAAATTCTTGAGATCTAATGACTAATGGGATTTTGCTGGTTGCTTCTGTGAATCCTGACCGTTATTTCCTCTCCTCGAAGCTTTCTTGGGGATGACTGAGTGTTCCTTCCAGAACTTGTCTCCTCCGATGCCTGCACTTGCAAACGTTGTTCAAACCTTCTTCTACACAGACTCCTAGAATTTGTGGTAATGATGTCACAAAGGTACTAGGCCTCCTGAGATTTCTTACTCTGATCCCTCCAGGGGTATCTGCGCACACTCTTTGCAGCAATCATTTAACGCTCTCAAGTGTTGAATCCTTCTGACCCTGTTCACTTCCTGCAACAGAGGTCTTTGGATAATTTACTCATAATCGCAACTCTGAGACTTCTTCTTCATCCTGTGCACTCCTTGCACGGCTTCAATAACCCAAATTAACTTCTGGGCGAATGAGAACAAAAGTTAACTATTGAACCTTCATCGACGCACTCTTTGCAGATCAATTTGACTGCACTCTTTGCAGGAATCTCCTGGCTCATATAGAGAAACAATTGAAACTCATTCTCTCTCTTTTAGACTTCACTTGAAGCATGAAATCTCATGCACAACATATACAAAGAAAATGCATAACAGAAAAAAAACATTCATGAACATAACATCAACACACAGAAAAGAGACACATAACCATGAATTTGAATTAAAGATTTCTTCTATTAATTCAATATCTATACACGAATGTTCTCAACACAGTTCTCTGCTTGGTCTACTCTCTTATTACGCATGAATTAATAATCCCTTACAATGTACAAGTGAGGGTGTCTATATCTGTTTTCCCTCCATTCATCTAAACTGTCTAATCTAGAAATAAATTATTCCTACCTGCATTAACTAGATTAAATGCCTCCTTATCTACTTTAGACAAGAGCGTATAGCTCGAGGTCTGATACAACATACAAAGGCGCTCTCTCATAAATGGTGCATTTATACATTGGCGTATCATCTCATATGAAATTTCAAAAAATTTCGGCTGGACTTGTCCAGTTGTACGTTGTCTTCCATGCTGGCTCGCTTCTCTTGGGCAATGCTCCTTGATGAGTTGGCGATGCTCCTGCATCATATTTGTTAGAAAAATAGGACTGCGGAGCAATAAAATAAAACACAGAAGACACACAATACAAGAGAGACATAGATTTGCATGGTTCACCCAGTGTGGGCTACGTCCACCAGAGAAATTGCCAGGTCCTTCCTTTATTATTATCCAGCAAATG
>JZKD02S2271727.1:250245-266821 GCA_000966675.3 Picea glauca
GGGTTTCCTTCTAGGGAAAAAAACCCTAACATAATCTCTACCGTTAGATCTGCGACCTTATAATGAACGGTCTAGATTTACAATGAAATTACAATATACTTTTATAAGTCAATTTGTGCTTCTGGGGCTTCGCCCCCGAACCCCCATCGAGGGATGTTTCCCCTGAACCCCCGCTGGGGGCCCACTTGCCCCCAGCTCCCCAGCCGAGGGGATGGACCCCCCAGACCCCGCAGAGGGGGTACCCCCCCTCTACACTCCCCTGTGTGTAAGAGTGTACATACTTCTGGGGTGTAAATACTTCATGGGGTATAGACACGGCTGAAAACAAAGGACCTCTGCATCAGGAAGATAATTAGGCTCCACAACCAACAATACTCCTCGGCTTGAAAAATTTCATGGGCTCCTATCCATGAGCTCCTGCACGGTCTGTCCATGCTTTTGTATCTCTACTTTGCTTTCCCAGCTGGCATCTTCCACTGGGTGATTCTTCCACTTGACCAAGTAATCGAAATACTCCTTTCGCCTGGTTTTCTTACCCACTCGTTTGTCCAGTATGTACTCTATCTGTGGCTTTTTTGCTATCGACATCTGCTCCGTCCACTGGATCACTGGTTCCTCAGTTCCAGTTTCTGCTTCTCCAACCCTGTATGGGTATAAATCTATCAAATTGAATATCGAAGATATTCCGATGCCATCTGGAAACTCAATCTCATAAGCATTTTCTCTGAATTTCTTCAGGACTCTGCATGGCCCGATTTTCTTCATTTTTAATTTGTTATATGTGCCCCTTGGGAACCTTTCCCTCCTCAAGTGTGCCAGAATTAGATCACCAACTTCAAACTGAATATGTCTCCGATGCTGATCTGCTCTGCATTTGTACTCCTGATTTGAGTCTTGCAGTCACTGCTTCACCTTGCTGTGAAGTTCCTTCATCGCATCAGCGAATTTCTCTACACTAGCACTACTAGTAGTAGTTTTCTCTAACTCCCTTAGTTCAAAAAATACTCTCAGTTGTGTCCCATACACAATCTGAAATGGACTTTTTCCTGTACTCCGATTCACCGAATCGTTGTATGCGAACTCTGTCTGTGGCAATATGTTGTCCCAGCTGCTATGGTGCTCTGTCACCAAGCTCCTCACCAAGTCTCTGAGACTTCTGTTGACCACTTCTGTCTATCCGTCTATCTATGGATGGTAAGCTGAACTAAATGCCAAGTTAGTTCCTAGTTTCTTCCATAAGGTCCTCCAAAAATTCCCTATGAATTTTGTGTCTCTGTCCAAAACTATTCTTTTCGGCAACCCATGAAGTCGAATGACCTCCTTGAAAAACAGATTGCTGATGTGGGTCGCATCGCTAGTCTTCTGGAATGGGATGAAATGTGCCATCTTAGAAAACCTGTCTACCACCACAAAGATGGAATCAACCCCTCTTTGCATTCTTGGCAAACCCAATACAAAATCCATGTTGATCACCTCCCATGGCCTCTCTGGTATGGGAAATGGCTGATAAAGACCTACATTTTGTTTCCTCCTCTTCGAATGTTGACAAATTTGACACTTGTCAACAAACCTTTTGACATCTTCTCACATGCCTGGCCAAAAATACGATTCGCTCAACTTCGCGAATGTTTTGTCATGACCAAAGTTCTCTGCCAAGCCTCCGCTGTGCTTCTCCTTCACCAAGTTCTCCCTCATGGAGAAAATTGGAATACACAGTTGATTACCTCTGAATATCAACCCCTCCTGGATCATATAATCTATCCACGGGCTCCGATCTCTGAGAAATGGATTCTCAGCTGCTTCATATGCTTCTCCAAAATCTTCATCTCCTGCATACATGTCCTTCAGGTTTTCAAAACCCAATGTTTTGACTCAGAATTCCTGCAGCAACAGACATTTCCTACTCAAAGCATCAACCACTTTGTTAGCAGTACCTGAAATGTGTTTGATCACAAACGTGAAGTTCTGCATATACTCTACCCGTTTTTCATGCTTCTGATTCAACTTATCCTGTTGACTCACAAACTGCAATGCATGATTGTCACTATACAATACAAATTCTTTCGGGATTAAGTAATTCCTCCACTTCTTCAACGCTTGTATGATAGCATAAAATTCTTTATCATACGTGGAGTATTTCAGCTTTGCTTCATCTAGCTTCTCGCTGAAATAGGAAACCGGCCTGTCCTCCTGACTCAAGACCACTCCTATGGAATATCCGCTTGCATCACACTTCATCTGAAATGTCTTCTTGAAGTCCGACAACACCAACACTGGTCGTTTCGTTATCTTCTGCTTCAACAGATTGAATCTCTTCTCTGCCTCTTCAGTCCAATGAAAAGACTTATGTCGCTTCTTCACCATGTTCATAATCGTTGTGCTAATCCCACTGAAATTCTTGATGAACTTTTGGTACAAAATAGCCATTCCATGAAAACTCCTCACCTCGAAAACATTTCTTGGTGATGGCCAATTTTTAATCACTTCCACTTTACTCGGGTCCATTTTCAACTCATTTTCTGATATGACAAAACCCAAGTAAATGAGCTCTGTCTTCATAAATGAGGACTTCTTCATATTAATCAACAACTTCTCTTGTTGTAGTTTCCTCATCACAATGGCCAAATGCTTCAAATGTTCAGCCTTGGTCTTACTGAAGATCAGTATATCATCCAGATATATGACTACAAATTTTCCGATGAACTCCTTCGGGACTTCATTCATCAATCTCATGAATGTGCTCGACGCGTTTGTCAATCCAAATGGCATGACTAGCCATTCGTACAAACCTTCGTTCGTCTTGAATGTTGTCTTCCATTCATCACCTTTCTTCATGCGAATCTGGTGATATCCGCTTTTCAAATCAATTTTTGAAAAATAATTTGCCCCACTCAAACAATCCATTAGATCATCCATTCTCGGTAGTGGAAATTTGTACCTGATGGTAATTTTGTTGATCGCTCTTGAGTCGGTACACATTCTCCAACCTCCATCCTTCTTTGGACTTAGTAACATTGGAACGACACACAGACTCAAGCTTTCTCTAACCAATCCTTTGTCCAATAACTCTTGGACCTGCTTCTTGACCTCCTCATTTTCTTGTGGCATCAATCTGTACGCAGCTTTGTTCGGAAAACTGGCTCTAGGTATGAGGTCAATGTGATGACTCACACTTCTCATCGGTGGAAACGAATGAGGTAATTCATCCATGATGATGTCAGCGAACTCTCCCAGCAGTTCCTGAATTTCATCTGGTAAATCATCCACTCTTGTTCTAGCCAGAACAATCCTCGGTTTTCTGACCACAAAGAATTGTGCATCTTCCTTCTTCTCCATATCTGTAAGAAGCTCCTTCCCACTCATGAGAAGTATTATGTTGCTTACTTCCGGCTTCATTTCTTTGTCCTTTATCGGAAGCAACATGTGAATCCTCCCATCCTTCTCTAAAGTATATGTGTTCATCCTCCCATCATGAACCACATTTTGGTCATATTTCCATGGTCTACCCAGTAACAAATGACATACATCCATGGGAATGACATCACACAAGACTTTATCATTATATCCCCCAATTTTAAAGTCAACCAGGCATTGTTTAGTGACACTTACCTGATGTCCTTTCTGTAGCCATAGGACTTTGTATGGACTCGAGTGATCAGTTGTCTCCAGCTCCAACTTTTCTACCATCTCGGTTGATACGAGATTATCAGTGCTACCACTGTCAACAATAACCTTGCATTTCTAGTCCTTGGTTTTTCAAGCTACTCTGAATAGTCTGGTCCTTTGAGCTGAGTCCTCCACCTCCTTCCCAGGTGTTAAAATAATTTTACGCATCATTTGCGACCCTCCACTTTCCGTGTCTTCATTCTCAACATCATGCCTCTGCTCTTCAGCGATGTGAGCCTCTCCTCCATCCTTTTTCCTATCTGGAAAGTCAACTTCTTTATGTCCATCCTTTCCACACATGAAACATGTGATGATTCCACCTCAGCCTCTTCCCGTACCTCTGGTACGAGGAAAAGTGTTTTCATCAGCATAATCTCCTTGTTGCTCATTATGTTGTCCTCTTTGCTCAACATATTGTTGTCCTCGCTGTGAGGTTCCACCTCTCTCAACTCTACCCTGAGGTTTCTTCCATTCCTCCTTGGGTTTCTGATATTTCTCCTGGGCAACTACCTTGCCTTTGGGATGACTCCTGCCTCGTCCTCACTGACCTTTCTTACGGCTCAACTTCTCCTCGGCTTTCAGAGCCATCTGGTAAGCATCCTCAACCGTTCTGATGGTTTTCATGCTTAATTCATCCTGAATGTCATATCTTAGACCGTTCAGGTATCTGGTTACCTTCTCATCATCGCTCTCCCGATGACCTTCTTTGATGTTAAGTCGATAGAATTCCTCAGTGTATTCTTTAACTATCATCAGTTTCTTCCTCAGGTTCTACATCCTCCTGAACATATTTATTTGGTAGTCTCTTGGGATGAATTTCGCTTTCATCTTCATGATCATTCGATCCCAGTTTTTGATCTTTTGCTTGCCCTTGGAATGTCTATCTGCTTGAAGCTTGTCCCACCATAATGTTGCATGTCCTTTCAATTTCACGACAACATGCCTGACCTTTTATCCTCTTCGATATCCTCATAATCGAAGTAGGTGTCAAGAGCCCTAATCCAATCCAACAGCTCTTCTGCATCCAGACTTCCTTCGTAAGCTGGGATGTCCATTTTTGTTTTGGAAATCATCCGGGCGATAGCTTTAATTAACCACTCGTTAGCTGCATATTCAACTGCAACTTATCCTTGTGGTTCATATTTAGCTTCACCTTCGGAGTCGCTCAGATCTCCTGCATTGGCTGTACGTCTCTACGCTGCCTCCATATCTTCCAATCTCGCTCGGAGATCATGTATCTGCCTTTCCATTTCTGGATTCCCTGCTGGCCTTCCTCTTCTTCTCACCTTCCTGTCTTCTGGGTTGGGTGATTGTCTTTCTCTTCTGGGTGGCATGGTGAATTCTCTCTCTCTACTATAGAAAACAAAGAGTCAATCCCGCTCTGATACCACTTTGAGGCACCCGTGCCACCCGCCACGTCTGCGGTCACCAGGACCTTCTTTTTCCCAGGCCTGAAGAGATAAAATGCCCCTCAAATCCCTTATTAGGACCTTTCGACACCCACAGGATACTATTTGGGACCTCCCTCCTTGAAATCAAGAAATTGGACCTCGCTAGATTGCGAGTCTTGAAAGTACAGATCCGGGCCTCACAAAACCCTGAAACCCGATGAGTATGTACCAAGGCTTTCCTTTCTCTTGTTGGGATTTCACCCATTAGGAAATCAGGACTTACGATGTCGTAATTTTATTACCTCTCATGTTCCCAATTCCCGATCCCCGATGCCACCCGTCCTCTATTCTGCCACCTAGGACCCATGCTTCCGGGTAAGTCAAGAAATTGTGTTTCGTGATTTCAACACACACAATACTCTTGACTCTGGAAATCCAAAAATTTCGAACCTTGAGCTATCCAGGATCTCTCACCACGTGTCCTTGCTGTTTTGGATGACTCCTATTCGATCGGAAATTCACAAATCACGAGTCCCATGTCTCCGGAAACTCCGATGAGTCGAATCCCGAGGAATCCTTGGCTCGTTCACTACGTGCTATGGCTTAAGCCCTACACAACTTCCTGATATTTAACGGCTGACGAGATTTCGTTGGTTTCTTCTGCGAATATTGATCGTTATTTCCTCTCCTCAAAGCTTTCTTGGGGATGACTGAGTGTTCCTTCCAGAACTTGTCTCCTCTGATGCCTGCACCTGCAAACCCTGTTCAAACCTTCTTCTACATAGACTCCTATACTCTATGGTAATGATGTCACAAAGGTACTAGGCCTCCTGAGATTTCTTACTCTGATCCCTCCAGGGGTATCTGTGCACACTCTTTGCAGCAATCATTCAACGCTCTCAAGTGTTGAATCCTTCTGACCCTGTTCACTTCCTGCAACAGCGGTCTTTGGATAATTTACTCAGAATCGCAACTCTGACACTTCTTCTTCAGCATGTGCACTCCTTGCATGGATTCAATAACCCAAATTAACTTCTGTGCGAATGAGAACAAAAGTTAACTACTGAACCTTCATTGACGCACTCTTTGTGGATGAATTCGACTACACTCTTTGCAGGAATATCCTGGATCAGATAGAGAAATAATTGAAACTCATTCTCTCTCTTTCATACTTCACTTGAAACATGAAATCTCATGCACAACATATACAAAGCAAATGCATAACAGAAAACAAACATTCATGAGCATAACATCAACACACAGAGAAGAGACACATAACCATGGATTTGAATTAAAGATTTCTTCTATTAATTCAATATCTGTACATGGATGTTCTCAACACAGTTCTTTTATTTCTCTTCTCTCTTCTTACGTATGAATGAATAATCCCTTACAATGTACAAGTGAGGGTGTCTATATCCATTTTCCCTCCTTTCATCTAAATTGTCTAATCTAGAAATAAATTCTACCTACCTGCATTAACTAGATTAAATGCCTCCTTATCTACTTCATACAAGAGCGTATAGCTCGAGGTCTAATACAACATACAAAGGCGCTCTCTCATAAATGTTCCATTTATACATTGGTGCATCATCTCGTATGAAATTTCAAAAAGTTTCAGCTGGACTTGTCCAGTTGTACGTTGTCTTCCATGCTGGCTCGCTTGTCTTGGGCGATGCTCCTTGATGAGTTGGCGATGCTCCTGCATCATCCCACACGGCTTACATCACTATCAGGATATCGTACCTCACAACTTCATAGCCTCTATTGTCGAGAACACGGGCTTCAACCTACGAAGCTTCGATGCGGGATCCTACGTGAAGATTCGACGATTCTCGTAACTTCGTGAGATTCTCTTGGAGTCTCTCGACCATCCATCCTTCTAAATGAATTCCTGAGAATCAAGCCAAGTGCTTCTCACATGAAGGCTTGTTCTTCTGCGTGTGCCTTCATGCTTATTCAACACTTCAATACACAACCTTCTCGAGCAATCCTCCAGTGGATTCAAAGGTTTATTCCTCCTGAGCTTTAAACCCTTGAGTGATCCTATGGAATGAATCAAGTACTTCCTCCACAAAGACTTGTTCAACCTCTCGCCAAACCTGCGACACTCCTGCAAGATTTCAATAGTCGCTTCCCTACATGTACCCTTCGACGAATTCAAAGGCTTACTCCTTCCTAAACTTTTCCAAGACTTCAATCTTCTTGGAAATCTCTTGCACGCACTCCTTGCGGAAAATATTCAACAACTTCTAAGTGTTGAAGTCTTTTGACCCTGCACACTCCTGCAGCAGAAATCTTTCAATACTTTGCTCAGAATCACAACTCTGAGACTTCGTTTGGCCTACGCACTCCTTGCATGGCATTGTGCCTATATGCACTCTCGAGGAAATGAGAACAAAAGATATCTCTAAGTGAACCCTTCTGTCAACGCACTCCTTGCGAACAATTCAACTACACTCCTTGAAGAAATCCTCTGGCTCACTTAGAGAAACAATTGAAACTCATTCACTCACCCTCTCAGACTTCAATTCAATCATGAAATTACATACACAGCATATAAAAGAAAATGTATGACAGGAAGCAAATATTCACAAGCATAACAACATCAACATAGAGAATAGATACATAACCATGGATTTGAATCAAAGCTTTCTTCTATTAATTCAATATTTGTACATGGATGTTCTTCACACATTTCTCTGCTCGCTCTTCTCTTCTTTCTCCTGCTCTCGATTATTGTTACAATGATACAATGAGGGTGTCTATATCTGTTTTCCCTCAAGAATTCTAAAGCTATCAAATCTACAATTAAATATTCTATCTACCAGCATTAACTATTTTAAATGCCTCATCTACCTAAGGATGAGAGCTATCCACTCAAGGTCCATTATAATATACAAGTGTGTCGTCTCTTAAATGGCCCATTTAAGATCACGCAACATTCCCAAAGTATTTTCAAAATGTGTGTTGGCTTATCTAGTTGTCTTCCGCTCCACGCTGGCTCGCTTGATGTGTTGGCGATGCTCCTGCATCACAATCCAAAAAATAAAATATTCCACAACACTGCTTATCAATTTGTATATTGTAGAACTCTCGCTACTATTTGCACGACATGGAACAATAGAAGCCCAATTTTCAGCCCGCTAGCCCGAGAACCCGCAATCCAAAAATTCAAATAGTCTAGAAGACCACTTCTTAATTTGTATTTTGCGGAACGCTCGGTCCTATTTGTAGGGCACGAAACAAGAGAAGCCCAATTTTTAGCCCACCACCTCGAAAACCCGACTTAATATTGATTCTCCTATTATGATTGTGTTTATGAACATATGTTACAGACGTTCGCCCTTAAATATCAAATAGTCCACAGATGTTATTTGTAGCACACAGGACAATTGCAATTGTCAATTTCTATGTCACGGAACTCCGGGTGCTATTTGTAGGCCACGGAACAACAGAGCCCAATTTTCAGCGCACCAACCTGACAACCCACGATTGAAAAAAAACCTGACTATGGAATCTCTTTCCCATACTTTATAAAAGTACATATTTTGTATCTATAAAAGAAAATATCTACTTTATAAAATTACAAATTTCGTATGTATAATTTATACTGTCCATGACCCTATACCTTGATAAATTTCAATTTCTTTTGTACCCACCAAGAGCCCTTCTTTGTAACATATATACACCCTTAAATTTAAAATAGTACACAACTCAAATTGTCAATTTATATGCCGTGGAACTATGGGTGTTATTTGCAGGTCACAGAATAATAGACCTGATTTTTAGTGCACCATCTCGAGAACCCGCGATTCAAAAAACTGCCAAGTACGAAATCTCTTTCCCATACTTTATAAATGTACATATTTCGTATCTATAAAAGTAAATATCTACTTTATAAAATTACAAATTTAATATGTATAATTTATGTTGTCCACGACCCTATAAATTGATAAATTTCAATTTATTTTCTATCCACCAGCCCTTGTTTTAAAGATAACTAATTCATGAATGCTAATTCTTTTGTGTTTCCATGTACTTCAACTTCCTGCCTATGTGTCTGTACTCGGTCGCATTTATTTCCATTCCTAGCTAGCAAAGACTATGCTTCCATGCAAGACTTTTTAATCTATCAATCACTTAATATGTTACATTAGACACTAACATAAATTAATACTTCCATTTATAAATGTTTATTATATATTATATTAATGTTACATTACACATCAATGTATCAATGTAATGTATGAGTACTTTAATGTATTAATATATTACATATTAATGTAAGGTATTACTAAATACACTAAACACATTAATACATTACATTATAACTATATTAATCAATTAATCAATTAATATGTTACATTTATACATTAATATTTTAATACATTTATCAATCAATTAATACTTTATTTTATACATTTTTTATTATATAGTAAATTAATAGTTATATATTAAATTAATGTAATATTAAATTTTTATATTAATTAAATGTATTAATATATTAATGGTAGTTCCCAAGGCATGTTGATCGTCAACTAGCAACAACCACTTTATAAAAGTGGTTGATATACATGTCATTTTTTATCTTTCCAAACTAAATATGTTGATAAACATATATCAACCACTTTTATAAAGTGGTTGTTGCTAGTATATAGAAGCCCATCGAAATGATTTTACATTATTTTACAATCTTTGAATCTTAATATGTTCCCATCCAAATGTGAGAGAGAAAAGTGATCTAGCGTCATGTTAGCCTTAATAAAATTATTTATTTTTTTCAATTAAAAATGTTTGTACAATAAACTAATGTTGATGGTGCATTTATTTGATTATGTAGATACTAACCATCAAAATATCAATAAGTATGCATGAGCCTTAACTACCATCACAATAAGTATGTATCGAGAAGGTTGAATATTGTTTATTTGGGTTGAGCATGGAGTTTATGTATTTTTTTAAAAAACTTAATATTTATTCAAATTTGTATTAACTTTAATTCAATGTTAAACAAAAACATTGTTTATCTTATTTTTATTTTATTTTTTATATAAAATAAATACTCAAATAATTATATTTAAATATAAAATCTTTTTTAAAATAAAATTCTACTCCATAAGCATATCGTTTACATTTAAGGTGTTGAATATAATATGAAAAACTTTCATATTTTTCAATGTGGTTTTATTTTGTAATTAACAAACCATCAAAGTGACATTGTCATAAATGATTAATAGGGAAATAAGAGAACCATATAAGACTAATATATAAAAGAAAATTTTGAAAATCAAGAGAGAAAGACAAATTTCAATTAACAAAAATGAGCCATGTAAAGAGAGTGCCTAAATGGAGAGAAAGATGAAGTGTTAGAGTCATCTAAGTGGGAAAATGATTATGTGAAAAAAAATAAAAAATTCCTTATTGGAATCTATTGGCAAGGTTTACAAACCTATTAATGAGTCCTCACAACAATCTATGGATAAGTATTTAAAGCAACCAAACTCAAGAATATTGGTAACTTTTCAACACCATGTACTAGAAATTGAACTCACTTAATCATTTTCCATTAAATGGAAAGCTTATGTTTTTCAAATTTAAGATGACATTTAAACTTGCTTGAACAATGCCTGGATGACATTTAATGAGCAACAAGAATTTAGTTCACTGTGTACATATTGGGGGGTGTAAAAAAACATTTCGGGGTGGGAGGGGCAATGGTTTTCATTTCATGAAAATTTTGAGATGTGAAGCTTAGTGGAATAGATAAACACTAGATCTAGAGCATAGGAAAGTTATTCAACACTAAACCTAAATATTTGAATGATTCCCTAAGAAGGACAGCTAACATCCCAGGAATTTCATTAAAGAATATTTCAATTGAAGGACCTTGAATTTAAATTTGTTAATTGCATGTTGTTTTGATCCATATTTTATGAGAATAACGAAATGAATACATATTTTAAAAATATGCTTAACACAGAATAACATAGATACAATACAACTAGTTTTCTATTCAATAAGGAAATAAGTTGAAACTGTAAAATATAGCGGGAAAGAAGATTGTTGGAATGGTGGAGGCTTCTCTCTGAGAAGAGATGTGATGGCTGTGGTAATTCACAAGAAGATGATTACAATGAGGATATGAAGGAATTTTAACAATAAATAGGAATGTCAAAAACTCTAGACATCCAAAAACCTAACCCTAGGAGTTGAAGTGCCAAACCTCATGTGGGCCCCATTTGGGTAAGTTAGTACATCAATTTCATCGGGTCGTAAGTTTTGCATACGATATTTGTTTTAGGCGCACGATAGAATATTGGAAAGGTGAGGAGATTCATTTTTGGGGATCAATGAGATTTGTTGGCTATAATTGAGAATCTCTGTCCCAAAAAATGGCCCTGAAATTTAAAAAATGCTAAAAATAATAAATTGCCAAAATTTCCAGAAAATTGTTTTGAGTGAGTTGGAAAAGGTGGGTGGCCACCGATACCAAATTGGATCAAGACTCCCTCCTTAGGAATAAGTGGTCTCCATTGTGTTGATTTCCCCCATCATATGAGGAAATTTCTGCTGAATTTGGTCCTGAGTGAGCCACTTGCCTTGGTGCAGGAGTTGCCCTGCTTTGACGACTCGATAAAGCTAGATCATTTGTTGTTGAGTGTCCTTGATATGTGTCTCCAAAATATGATCATTGGATTCTTGTTGCATGTAGTCAAGGTTGATATATGTTCATGTCAACTTCTCTTCTATCTCTGACATGTCCAATAATGGTGGGAAATATGGTCGAAGGAGAGCCACATTAAATATTAGGTGCATGCTAAGGATTTTTCATGGCATAGATTTCCATGGTTTACAACTCACAACAAATGTTGTGTCTAGCTGTGGAGATAGTCTATTCAATTCAATTTGTTGTTTTATGGCAGCGGAGTTCGATATTCAGTCATTGTGTCTTTACACTGTACAATTCTTTTGCAATGTGATTATAGGTGGCAACCAAGAGGCTTTTAAGTGCTTGCATAAACACCTTTGCCCATATCTCATAGAAAATATGTTGACATTTGGAAGTTCGTAGGATTACCTTGTGGACATGGTGCTTCCACATGAAAAAGGGAATATGGAGGGTTGTAGATTCTAGTTTCAATGGTTCTCTATGATATTCAAAGTGAATATTGAGGTCTGGTCTCCCTTGCTAGATGGCATTGTCGATTCGTGGGTCACCGATTCAAATTACGATCGAACAATTTAAATCCTCTCGTTGAAAACAGATACAACACATATCCATTATGAACCTTTTCTTCGAAATATCGGTATTTCAGGATTGATTGTCCATGCCACCCAAACATAATGGAATCTGCATACGCCTGGAATGCCTTTTAGTGAAAATGAGACTCCTCTCGGTTACGATATGGGAAGAGAGGGATTCAATGAAAAAAACATGCATAAAATTCATGGCAGTTGTGATGAGGCCACAGAGGGCTTAAACAAAAAAGTTAGAGTAAGTTATGACAATTTGAAAAAAATTATTCGTCAAATTTGTCCAACTTCTGATAAAGCCATAGAGGCCTTGAAAAAAAAACGTAAAGTAGTTTCTGGGAAGCTGGGTGAGAGTGAAATTCATCCTAGTTTCAACCAACTTATTCTTCCCTTGGGAAAGAAATGTAGAGTAAGTTACCACAACTTGAAAAAGGTCATGCACGAGAAAAAAAATACATTCCTACACTTCCTTTTAGAGAGAAACTCACATATCAAAATGTAAAGAATTTTTTTTTAGTAGAACAGAACATAAATAGGTGCAATCACATATCCTAGAATGGTCATGAAGCTGTGCCAGTTGGTGGTCTTCAAGAAACACCATGTAGTAGTAGCAATCAAAACTAGGAAACTATTTGTATTCGTAATTCCCTGTGAAAAAAAAATGCAAGACAAACCTTCATGGAATAAATGAAAGACACTCCTTCCATTGCATGTGCAACTTGTGAACATTTGAATTTTTCAAAAAACAATAACTCTTTCACGCCAGATTTGCAAGAAGAATACCTTTGTTTGACAACATACGATAAACCATTTTCCATTCATAAATTTTGTCTTCCATACAAATGATCATTTGAAAATGGAAAACTGCCACAGTTTGCAACAACTAACTAAATAAGATGTAATACACCAATAGAATATGTAAGTGAACTTACGGAACTTGAGGAGAGACTTGTGTCACTAGGAATTGCATTTTCTCAAATCATACCTTGGGGCTATAAATGAAAATAGATGGGCTTAACAGGATCAATTATTAATGTGCATTTTCATCTAGATGTTGTGCAAAAAGCACTACCACAATTCATTAACAATACAATTACAATTGTTGTGGCTCTAAAAATACGCTTGCGATACAAAAATGTGTATCATACAGGCAAAGTGTGTGTGCATGTTGTCATGAAAGCATTTTAGGAATTATGTTCCAGGGCCCTGTGCAAAGCAGAGAACATTTGCATAAATGGAAACTGGAACAATGTTTTCACAGAAGAACATGGAAACTCTGCAGACACTCTCGAAAATCCTAGTAATTTTGATACAAGTGATGCATTAGAGAATGAAACACCTGCTAAAACATTGGTGTAGGGATTCACTAATTCACAGTGCATTCATGACTTGCAAGACAAAATTGTTGAAATTGCACCTGGTGAGGGGAAATGTCCACTTGGAACATTCAAGGACAAATTCGGTGAGGAAATCAACTTTCCAACACTCCTCTATGGAGATCTACGTGGCACCCATATTACAGAACGATTAATTTATCATAAAATAGTCTGATGGGAGCTTCTACATTTAAGAGGTTACTTCTCCCGTCACATAACAAATTATTTTTTCAAAACAATGCGCATAATAATAGGGAAAGTTTTGTTCTACATGTGGGTCAGAATAAGAAAAGGCCAGTTGCAAGGAAGAAATTTGTTGGACAAGGATGTAAAGTACAAAGTAAACCTAGAAAAATTTCTGAAATCTGATATTGGATACATAGATTTCAAGAACATCCACACCTCTCCTAACTATTTGCAACAAAACAAAAAAATTATTTTTGCAATGATCTGACAATTGGGCCCGCCAACTTTTTTCATCACGTTTACAAGTGCAGAGCATTGCTGGGATCCATTGGTGGCTTTCGTATCTGACCTTCATAGGAAAAGGAAATGTAAAAAAGAAACTGATACACTAGAAAATAACAACATTGACTACCTCATAAGAAAAGACCCAGTGACATGTACTTGATACTATAGACATAGAATAAATGCTTTTATACAATTGATATGCCATGATGAAATGTTTTTCAGAAAAATATCAAACTACTTTTTTGTGACTGAATTCTAGAATAGGGGAGGTGAACATGACCACGCACTATTGTGGATAGAGGGTGCATCAGTCTATGGATATGGTGACAATTCACAGATTGAGAAATTTGTAGATAAATACGTAATATGAAATAAAGATCATTTGGATTAATAACTTGCGAAATTTCATATACATTACCATACAAGAAGTTGTAGAAAACGAAAAAAATTGCATTGCATATACAACATTCTCATGCTGCCAATGAGAGCTACAAGAATCATAGAGCCAGTTAGCTTAGAGGACAATGTTGTTTTCGATAAATCTAAATCCTTGATTGCATTTCTAGAACAAGGAGGATTTCATGAAATGATGAGATTTTATGCCTTCTTGACACAGGTAAATCTATCAGAAGATGAGTACATCCAAGCCATATAATGTACGCATAGGCAACCAACACTTTTCCTTAAATGAATATCTCCCATATTTGGAACAACAGCTTCTCCAAGGACATGCAAGTTATCTTGAAATCCAATATAGATGCACAGTATGTGCTAAATGCATATGTTGAAACATCATACTGTACCTCGTATATGACAAAGATTGACAAATCTATGACAAGTGCATTCAGAAAATACGCAAAGAACATGAAAGAAGTCATATTGTTGCCATAAAAATGATACACACACTTGGCAATACATTGCTTAATTTTCAACAAATGTCTTCTCACCAAGCATTTCACATTTCCGTTTCCTTGCCCCTCACCTGCAGTTAAGGAAAATGCATCATTAAACACATCTCCACTTCAAAAATGCAGATTTGTGCTTAAATCATCAGTTTTGCTGCAACAAGATCCTAACAATTCATAGGACATGGTATGTCACTCTATTATTGATTATTACATCTAGCATCCATCTCCTATTAGGCATATCTTCTTAGCAAAATTCATATCACATCACAAAAAAAATGGCACACCCATATCAAAAAGAAAAAACCCCTCTATGATATGGTTTGTCAAATACAATAAACATTGTGACTATGAAAACTATTGTAGAGAAAAATTGTTGATGTACGTTCTATTTGATGAAAATGAAGAGACATTAATACATAACTTCTCTACATGGGAGGTTGTTTATGTTTCATTTCAGACTATAGTGCACATCAATGAAGCTATATTTACCTACAATGTTAATCCAACATGGGGTGATCTAGAAGTTGCAGTTAATGACCTAGAAAACTCTGATGATCATGATGAGACATTCATAAACCCAAAAACAACCAGAACTCCTTCCGATTCATATGAATTGCAAGCGGGTTTGCCTCGTCCTTTAGTGGATGGAAGTGAAAAACATGTCAATATTGGTTTTTAGGTTACAAAACATCCTTTCCTAATTGAAAATAATGAATACCATAGATTAAGATGTCTGTTGAATCCTGAACAATAAACAATTGTAAAGGACAATGCTCTTAAAAAATGCTTGAACATGAACAGTCCCGTGCACATGTTCCTTACAAGCGGAGCAGGAATAGGTAAGAAATTCATAGTGAAAGCATTGTTCCAAATGATTATACGAATCTATGATTCAAACAATTCCTCTGATCCTATGAAACCAAAGGTCCTAAT
Source organism: Picea glauca (assembly GCA_000966675.3). Taxonomy (NCBI): domain Eukaryota; kingdom Viridiplantae; phylum Streptophyta; class Pinopsida; order Pinales; family Pinaceae; genus Picea; species Picea glauca. The sequence goes on from JZKD02S2271727.1 coordinate 266,248, forward strand.
AGTTGCATACACAGGAAACGTTGCATACAATGTTGGTGGAACAACAGTGTGTTAACTCTCAAAAACACACCAGCATTTTTGAAGGAAAGATGCCTAATCTTGTAGGGAAAAATTTTCTAGCTTCCCTAGCTCCAAATCCAAATCTGATTGCATCATTGGAAATCTTATGATCTGTAGTTAAAAATCGACTATTTAAACGTGCGAAACAGATATCCCATGGTTGAGAAAATTAATTTTTACCAAAGGCATTTTTTGCTGGAAATTCTGACTTTCGGTGGTTTAGGCGAACAGGACGACTGTTTATTAACCACCGAAAGTTGCGCTTTCGGTGGTAAATTCGCACAGAATCTTTCCAGTCAACCACCGAAAGCCTGTTTTAACCAGAATTTTTGAAATTTTGCACAGATCAAGGATTTTTGAATCCAAATGGTTTGAATTTGATTCTAATGGATAAATGGTGAATTATAAAGTCAGATTTGAATGCTATTTGTGTGAGTTAAAGATTAGAAGAGGTTATTCAAATAAATTTGGTGTCTTTTTCAAAGGCAAAAATATAGGATTTTTGGTCAACTCA
>JZKD02S2271728.1:25635-56670 GCA_000966675.3 Picea glauca
GTATTATCTGAAAATATATCATAACTCATACCGTTACCCATCAAACAAACTTGGGTCCATTGCCCAAACCTGGGGTCTCCAACTTCTCATGGCCATAACTCTCTAACTGTGAGGACTTATGTGACGTTCCACATACCACCAGAAATGACATGACAAGCAATATCCATATAGGATAGTTTCCCTGACAAATTCACTTTCCTTCATCTCATTATTCCATAATTAAGCATGGGTTCTCTTACTCCACAAAGTGTCCTCCCGTGAGGGCTTTCACCATAAGGGGACCACTTTGGAGTTCATCCACATTTATTTCTTATCAGCCATGACAAAACAATAATGAGTCATATTTACATCAAACAATATTGGGTCCATTACCCAAACCTTTGTGCTATGGGGATTTCTTCAAGGGTTGACATCAATGACAACCAACCTTAATCAACACTATATAATGATGTAAAAGGCATATGTTTCATACCCAATTATGACAATAAATTTGTTGAAAGTCAAGAGATAGATCATGTATTTCCAAATCCTATAGAAGACTACTTGGAGTATTTTTTTAGCATAAAAGATCAATCATGTTTTCAGTAGTGGCCATTACACTTTTCATTTTTTACTCTATGGACAAAAGGTCAGGTTGTCATGTTGATTGTCCTGACAGGTAGTCAAGCAATCCACTTGTTTCAGTAACTACTTGATTGGCTTCATTGGCATTTTTGTATATTATTTGATTCAACATGGTTTTCAACAGTATAGGGTAGATAATAGTTTGAATAAGATCATCCATTTGAGCACCATTTTCAGCAGTGTGCAAATAAGTTCATCTCTTTCAGCATCCCTTTCAACAATTTTTAAATTTCAAATTTCTGTCTTCAGTTTGATTTGGTCTCAATTGAAAGATCAAAACAGGTACAGGTTGTAGAATAAAGTTTTGGGATCAGCCCAATGGATAAGGCACTGGTCTACATGTTCAGAATTCTATGTTTATTGTCACCTCTCAAAAGAGTTGTCATCCCTGGGTGGAGCCTATGTTGGATTCCTATAATCATAGGTAACTTTATTCTTCAGCTATTTATTTGGCGTTTCTCCCATGATGAAGACATCTGGCTTGTTGGGCTCGGTTGATTCCATTTCCCCCTCCATCCATTTTTCCTGATCCTTCATCACCCTGTTGCACCCTTTATTCCCCCACCCCTCATTTCTTCACCCCTCGGCCAATTTTTTCCCTACATGAATAAACAAACTTAGGATAAAAAAAAACATTAGATTAATAATAAATGTTTAGTGGCATATTTTAATACGTTTTCGCATAATAAAGATTAATTAATAATTAATAATTAGGTTAGTTTGATTAAGTTAGCAATTAGGTTAGTATATTAGAATTAAATATTAATTAAAAAAATAAATTAAACATATAAATTAAAAAACAATTAAAAATAAAACAATATTAAACATTAATTAAAATAAAACAAAATAATAATTAAAAAAAAAACAAAAAAAAACATATAATAAATAACAAAAACAAACAATATTAAAATAAAACACATAAAAAATAACAAAAACACACAATATAAAAACAAAAATTAAAAAATGAATTAATAAACACAAAACTAAAATTATTCTAAGTTTTAAACACCCACTTATTTCCCCCATATATCAAACCCCCCCTTATGTCACTTAACCAAAAGGGGGTCCGATATCCAAAACCACCATGGACACATGTCACCATGTGGTGAATTCAAACCCACCCCCCTATTACTACTTACCACCCCAGAGGGGTCCGAAAACCACTTTCCCCTCTGCAAATTCGCCTTCCCCAAATTAAAATTGTTTTTTCGCCGGTTTTTTCAATCTATTTCCGAGAGTGATTCCAGAAAAATGATAATGAATTTTTAAAACATGAGAAAGTTTTTTGTTCATAACGGGATGAAGAAGAATAAAATCTCTTAGAATTTACATAGGTGTCAGTAGTTGGGAGAATCGAATCCATCTCTGAGCCCTATTTTTCAGGATTCCATTGTTTCTTGTTTTGGTCATGATCTTGCGGCAGCTGTTTCAGAGAGATGATGAATTTAGAAAATATGAAAGAGATTTGTGTTCAATACATACTAATACGCAATAACCTCTTTCTGTTTTCACACATATGTCATATTTTGGGAGATAAGAATGTCTGACTTGACCCCTTTTTTCAGCAGTTCAACCCGTTTTTCATGGCAGACGGTACAAGATTTTCAGGAATTTGTTTCTATTTTTGGACGAGGTTGTTGAATTCAACCTCCTGAGACTAAGGGAGAGTATTATATATATATATATATATATATATATATATATATATATTGTAATATTTAAAATGTACAATGGTTTTTAATCAGTTGGGACCATGATTTGATTTTGTATCAGAGCTCACAGAGCCTCCTTTTTTCCAAATTCCAGTAATGCAGTCGAGACATTGACATGATTCCTATGTCATTTATGTTGGTGAAGTGCATTCTAACTTTGTTTATGTTTCTCCCTTCTCTGTGATAATTTTATGTGTTTCCAATATGAATTATTCAATTGCATACTAAAAGTCAAAATTTTCTTTGAAGTGCATTTTGTTCCTGGCTTTGGATAATTTCTGTGTTTTTTGTTAGAGGATTAGTTCCAGAATTCTTAGTTTCTCTGGTACAATATTCTCTCCTCACCTTTTCTTTCACATCATTCAATAATATCAAGAATCTAACATAGGTGCTTATCTTGCCTTGTTGTGTTTTCTATAGAACTTGTCTTGATTGGATCAAACCTCTTTGACTCCATGCCCAATGGCCTTCCCTTCCTGTTCTATCCAACCAATTTATAAACCAACCTCTGTACAATAATAACTAGCCTAATATCTAAAATTCCCAGTAAACAAAGCTAGATCAGAAACAGAGAACCCTCTCTGAGTCTTGGAGGGCTAGATCTAGGACTCCAAGTGGTTTGATGTTACCTCAGTGATTTCCTCCTCATCCTTGGGAAAATTACAGAGTGGTAATAGTCAATAATGGATAATAACTAACACTGCAACCCAAGGGGATTGATCAAACCAAAGAAGAAACTAGATCTTGGACTAGACCCAAAACTTGTAGGGAAATGTGATTGTTGGGCATATTTGAAGCCATTAAAGATAGCATCCATTGTTTGGGCAATTGTTTGAAAGATTGGATCTCAACTTCCAAGATAATGTTATGATGGGTGAGTGAGATCTATGTATTATCAAGGAATTCATGGTTCTTAGGTGTAGGACATCCTTTCACTCATCAAAGTATGATAAGAAGAGCCATACCACAAGTGCATATGGACCATGTATGTGTATGGTGGACAACAAATGGGTATTGGTGTGGGTGCTTGGGTAATGGAATACAAATGAATGAACATAAGGGGTGTTGAAACTAGGGATAGGGTTGTGGCTAGGGTTTTTATTCTTTAGTGTTGTTACCGGGGTTGTATATTTTCTTTTTCTTTTCTACAAAAACATGAGGGGGGAGGGGGGTAAAGGGGCATCTACCCCCTTGACCCTTAAGTGGCAGGGATAGTTGAATACAAATGGTTTCCAATAAAATAATGAGGAAGGTGAGAGGGATGAAGAAAATACAAGGTATGTAGATAAGGATATACTAATACGATACCATTTGGAAGATTAGTCTACTAACAACTGATTATATAAATAGAAATATGTTGTTAGCATCCAATTTTAAGAATTATCAAGTACCAAGGAAAAAAGGATAATACATTATATTATCAACCACTTTAAGGAGGTGGCCTTCAATACCAATTCAGGGAGGTAACCTCCAAATGTGTTCACATATATCAACATAACCCCTTCATACATATGATGTCTTACTAGTCCCTGCCCTTTGGGCTGAGGGACTATTAGTAACCAATTTTCAATTTTCCTCTTAACTCGGCACAAAAACCAATAATTTATTATTGCTTTAACCAAAGTTTTCAAAAAAATCATATAATTTAGGTTGCTCAGGCTGTTTTTTAACCTAAGTTTGAGTTCGACCTCTTATTTGGCCTCTTTTCGAGGAAGAGGGGAAAATATATTAGTTTAACTTTTCTTTAAAGGGAACATTTATGTTCTTATTTTATCAGAACGAAGTAATGCTAGAGATGGATCTAGCATTAGTTTGAAAACATTAAATGTTATCCCATGTATTAACACATGTTTATGGCATCCATTTTGTTTCCACGTAGAAAAAAATTAACTTACACCTGGAACACTGCATAGCATGACACAACACAGTAGAGTGACACAACACAATAGAGGTGTCCACGAGCCTATTTATTCTTCTCTTTCCCTAGCGTCTACCTTCATTTTTCCCTTCTACGAAGCATCCAGACTCTCCGCCCCTCCTTCTCCTTCTTCTCCGGAGTGACCATCACCCCTCCATTCCCTTCTACTCTGACTGACAATAGATGATCAAGCCTCCTCCACCTAGAGATTTGTTGGCAACACATACAACAAAAAGAGCACTCTTAAAGCAATAATAACCAGATTGAGCAGCAACAACACCTCCAAGTCTGTTATTTACAATATTTGTAAACTATTTCTTGTTTTTAGTTTTTTTTTTCAATACTGTCACTCAAATATACTTTGAAGGATTCTAGGCTTAGGAGGTTGACTGTAGTAAAAACTTAGTATTGAATATCAAGAACATTATTAACAATATCAGGGAATTTATAACATCATAATGACTAAACTACCATGTTCAATAGCTTCCCCACACTCGCAAATGAACGCACTACAACATTCTTCTTTAGAGGATCTCCCGCCAGCTTCCTCCATTCTGGGTTCTCCTGGCCCTCGGGTTGTACCAGCGGAATGTTGGATAATAACAATGGTTTAAAAAAACCTTTGTTTTCTCCCAACCATCGCTTGGTGCCTCCAACAACAATCAGTGATATCCTTCCTATAATAAATAAACATTGTGAAACGGGTGCCAAAATGATAGAGATTTATATTGTACCCCATAAAAGTGAGGTTATCTAAATATAAACGTGAAATTAGAGGTTTTTCATGATTCTATACCAACTAAACAAAGTTTCTACCCCGAATCAGGTAGGCCATCAATATATCAATAACTTGTATTTTCTTTTTGTAGTGGTTTTAGTAGATCTATAGAGGTCGTTGTGTGGAATTTTCATTTCGATAGTTGTGTGGAATTTTCATTTCAAAACAGCTTTAGCAGATATACAAACCAACCTGCTAATAGGTCATAGAACCTTGCTAGAATCTCCTCAAACACTAGTATGTAACAATATCCTTAATGGTTGGAAGAATCATCTAGGGTTTTAACATTTTCTATCATTTTGAGAGCTTATAATCTCTCGCCATTGTTGGATGTTGGAATTGTTATTACTATTCATGGTTAAAAATATTAACATATTAAAACAAGAACTGGGGACTTACCCAGGCATCCCTCGCATGCAACCTCGACCTCAAGATGCAACAAATTCATGGTCCTTAGCTGTTGAAACTCGGAACCATTAATGTCATCCATATTTGTTAACTACTAGGAAAAATCGAACCTATATCTTATATCAAGAATACAAAGACTTTTAGGTGCACTATATCTTTGATAGGACACCTTTGAGCTGCTGGTGATGCTAAAATTGTAAGATGGTGCATGAAACTAAAAAAAAGAATACTTAATATCCATGACTTATCTTTTGGTTTTCTTTCTTACCAAAAATGCAGAATGCAATAGTATAAACTGCTTCAAGCAACACATGTGCTCCATTTACTATAACCCCAAGAAGACTGTTGGGATGAACAAAAGAACCACAAGAAGATTGTTGGGAGATCCGAATACAAATTTTTGTCACCACTAGAAGGGAAGAAGAAGGAAAAATTCCAAACTCAAAACTGGAGAAACATTTTAAATTTTTTACCAGTCATTAAACCCTCGCATAAGCAATTAATAATATTCCTTTAAACCATGAACCATTGGCAGATTTAAAATAGGTCATTCAAATGTTTTACCAGTCATAATATTCCTTATTCATTAGCATATTTATAATAGGTCATCATTTAATTCCTAGAGAAGTCTATAACATGAAATAATAAAAAAGCATGATCTATTTTTCTTTGGTTCAAGCTAGCCTGGGCTATATTCCCACTCCAAAATCATTTCTACTATGATCCTGTCATTTCTTCTTGACAATGACAAGAATATCATTTACTTGTTTTTTTTTAAATGAAGATCCAATAGATACGGATCGAGATCTAGAGTCTGCATGCAAAAAATGACCTATTCTTAGTGTGACATCCCCAAAAATAAATTATTTTTGAATTTGAAAATTGTTAGGAAAATTATTCTGTTTTTGGTAAATTTGAATTTGGAAATTTTTTTCCATTTATGGAAATTCCAAATTCCGAATTTGGTAAATTGTAATTAATTATTATGACTGTTGGGTAGAGATATGATTTAACCCAACTAACGATTGTAGAATTCCTGCAGAAACACCAATAGATCTAGAATTCTATTTAAATTGAACACATGCAATTTGTTGATATTCAAGAGATGAGAGAAAGTTTTTTCTCCATAAATCAGAGAATTATATTAATCAAAAATGAATATACATGAGAAACCATCCTCAAAAAAGAGGAGAGGAGGTGAATATATAGAATTTCCAACATAGAAATTCTAGTAAAAAAAAGCTAGAAATAGCTAAAAAAAGGTGCCATAAGCTAAGGGAGACCACATAGTTCAACCTAGACCACTAAAGATACATGCCACACACTTATTAATGTCCACAAGAGTTAAGTGTTGTGCATTAGCTCACTTAAGCTCACTTAACTGACAAGAGAAGCAGTTCCAACTCACTTAATTGACCCGAAATAGTAGTTACTAATAATAGTAACGACAAAAATCATTAATTAAGGAATAAATATCTCACTCAAAGAGGAGGTGCGCATTCCCCAATAACAGATGAGTTTTTCATGGGGAAGTTGTAATAAATCAAGGATAAATCAAGAATAAATCAAGAAAAATCAAGAAAATCAAGAACTGGGAGTTGAGTCTTGATCTAAAATTAGCAGTTTTCCCTAAAATCTAGGGACGAGGCACCCTTCTTCTATATGTGGCCATATTAGGTGAAATAAAGTTTAAATTAATGTATTAACCAATATCTAGGAGTCTGGTCTAGGTATAAACTAATGTAAGTTAGGGATATGCTCCAACACCCCCCCTTAAGCCTAACTGTAATGACAAAATATCTGAGTCCCGACAACTTGGCCATTTTAGGTACTCATTACATAAAAGAATTTCTCATGAAAAGAGAAAAGAGGGAAAACCTCGTGGGAAACCCCCCCCCCCAAAAAAAAAAAAGAGGAAAGAAAATGTTGAGTGGCCAAAAGTGACCTACTCAGTTGTCTCCACCACTCCAAGCATAGCTCTCAGTTCTGAAAATTTCTTTTCAGTGAAGGACTTGGTGAAGATGTCTACAACCTTCTTCTCTATGGGGTAGTACTGTAGTGAAATGACTCTATCATGGATCAACTTGCAGATGTAATGCATGTGATGAACTTCCCATCTGCAAGAAGCAGCAATGGTCAAAACTAGTCGAATGGAGTCCATTTTTGCAACAGGTGCAAATGTCTCTGTGTAGTCTATGCCATGTACCTGTGAGTATCCTTTTGCAACAAGTCAATATTTTTACTTTCTGATCTCACCATATTCATCTATCTTTTTTCGATATATCCATCAGCATCGAACAAGATTTATTCCTTTCGGAAGTGGAACCAAGTCCCATGTGTTGTTGTCCATAAGAGCAGAGTACTCTCCATCCATGGCAGCCTCCCAGAGTGGGTTTCCAGCAGCCTTAGAGTGTGACTTTGTATCTGAACCAAGTGACATATATAAATGTATGGGAGACAAATGTTCTGTGGTATTCAGGGCTTGAGGAGACCCAAAAAACTGTGATCTAGTCCTTCTTCTATCCGCAGGATCACCGACTAGTTCACCCGCATCTTGTAGGGTTTTCTCTTCCCAAGTTAGCAACTGAGTTGGATCAGCCATGAAATTCTCCTCATCCTTTGTATCATACCCAAAAGGATTCTTTGATGGCTTCTCTAAAGTGCTCGAAGAATTTTCTAACTCCTCCTCATCAGCGACAACAAGCAGTTCCTCGGCAGTGTCTTCTGAAAAATCATGTAGTGATTCTTCTTCAAACTTCACACTTCGAGATAGAATGAACTTTTCATTGTGAGAGTCAAGAAATATATATCCTTTGACACCTTCAGGATATCAAACAAATATGCATTCAACACTTTGAGGGTCCAAAGCCTTCCTCTTATCTGTCAGAATGTGATCCCATGCTCGTGAACCAAAAATACGAAAGTGCGACACTTTTAGTTTCTTACCAGTCCAACATTCAAAAGGAGTGGTGCCTTTGAGTGATTTTTGAGGAAATCAGTTCTGAATGTATGCTACACAATTAATAGCTTCAGCCCATAGCTTGGGAGCTAATGATTTTGACTGTAGCATACAATTTTCCATCTCTTTTAAGGACCGGTTTTTCCTCTCCGCAACACCGTTCTGTTGTGGTGTATATGGGATTGTGTGTTCTTCATCCCAAGGGGTGAAGAATCTCTCTATGCCTTCCCTTTTTAAAACTTTTTCTCTGGATGCTTGCCAAGAATGCATCCTTGACATACACAGCTTGTGAATTTAATAGTTGGCAATTCTTCTACCATGTTTTTTTTACTGAGTTGATGCAAGTAATTATAGTTTAAATGGACAAATATTGTGATAGAAATACAGTGATAATATATTTAGGAACAAAGTGGGAGAAGAAATACAAACGAGAACCATGATCTGCAATTCCATGTGCAAGTTGTGAGCCTATGGAAATGTCGGTAATCACTGCGGAGTCTGGAGTGAACTCCACCTTCCTTCCAAAGCCATAATGAGTGATCTGATATATGGAGAGAATATTTGCGAACAAAAAGGGAACATGGAGCACATTTGTGAAGCATCCCCCTTTAAGATCAACAATTCCTTCTCTGCACACCTTTACGGGCGTGGCATCTCCCAAGTAAATTGGGGATCTAGTACTTTCTTTGATGGAGGAAAATTCATCTTTTGATGCATCCATATGGTTCGATGCACCTGAATCAAGGATCCAATATGATGGAGTGAATGTGAAATCCATTAAAGCATGACCATCTCATGCTCTCCCTCCCTTTCTATTATCATCTTTCTTCTTTGCATTGTCGGGCACTGTGAGATTGTGTTGCTACAATTTCTTAGCCATCTCATCGATAGTCTTCCTCATGAAATTTTATTTGGGATGAAGAACTTTGGAACAGTATATGCAAAGTGTTCTTTCCTTCTTCTTCTTATTACCCTTAGGCTCATAAGAGTTCTCTAAAGATTGTGCAAATCTCTCCTTCTTTGATTCAAGAAATTTACCCATTCCTTTTTCCTTGTCTTTTCCACTGCTCTTTGGAGCATTAGTAGCCTCAAGTGCTTTGTTCTTGGAATGCTTGATGGAACCCATTTGGACTAACTTAGCTTGCTCTTGAGTCTATGTTCCAATGAAATCATTCAATGGAGGCATTTTCCATTTTTCCTGAGTCAATTTAGATGCTTGAAAAGATGACACAAATATGGAATATTCAGGGCCTAATTTCGAGAGAATTGAAAGGATGAGTTGTTCTTCCTCTTTCGTGACTCCACATGAATTAAGTTCAATGAGGAGGGATTTTAACTTGGTGAAGAATTCTTTTAGGTTGCTGAAATGAATTGGACTTAGGGATATGAGTTAATTCTCCAGTCGATGCACTCTCATTGCATCCTACTTGCCAAATAGTCCTTCCAATGTGGTCCAAACCACCTCAGGAGTAGTGGATCTACTGACATGAAAGAGGAGATATTTGGAAATTTATAGGCATATCAGCCCAATTGCTTCATCTAATTTATTGAAATACTTTATCTTTTATGCTGCAGCAGTCAGTTCCTTCTTTCTTCCCATTGTTACCCGGTAAAGACCTTTTCTTCGGAGGAGCAGAGAGATATATGTCTTCCATTTGAAGTAACTAACATGATTTAGAATGAGTTTTCTGGGCTGAGAGAGATGATCCATTTCTGCTTGTTGCACCTCCTGATGATCTATAACTACAAATAAAATTGTTCCATATAAGTAATTAAAATAAACAGAAACAATCTAACTTCAATAGAGTTGATATAATTTCCAATATTTATGATAATATCAAGGAAATTGAATGTTCCTAATATTAAACTAATTTAAACCAATTCCAAAAACATTAAGACATGTCTCATCCTAAAAAGGAAAGTCCAACGAACAATAGGCCTTCCATTGTAGCAATAGAATCCAAAAGCAGAATTACTCCGCAGTAGCCTTCTGATAGACATAAGTCAGACCACACTTTCCACAATAGTGATGGTCAAAATGGTTTGCCATAAATGTACCAGCCCCGCAGTCCTGGTTTGGGCATTCCTTGCGCAATCTTTGCACCTTGCCAGAGTCATCGACCTTGTAGTACTGCAGAACAACCAACTTAACCTTCTTCTTCTTGTGCTTGAGTTTGTTAGGCTTGGTGTAGGTCTTCTTCTTTCTCTTCTTGGCACCACCTCTCATACGAAGTACCAGGTGTAGGGTTGACTCTTTCTAAATATTGTAATAAGCCAGAGTTCTCCCATCCTCCAACTGCTTGCCAGCAAAAATCAATCGTTGCCAGTCAGGAGGAATACCCTCCTTATCTTGAATCTTAGTCTTCACATTATCGATTGTGTCTGATGAATCTACCTCAAAGGTAATAGTCTTACCAATCAATTTTTTAACAAAGATCTGCATTGTTGCAGTTGTTGTAGAATTCCTACAGAAATGCCGATAGATCTAGAATTCTAGTTAAATTGAACACAAAAAATTTGTTGATATTCAAGAGATGAGAGAAAGTTTTTTCTCCATAAATAAGAGAATTATATTAATCAAAAATGAATATACATGAGCAACTGTGTACAATCCACTAGATTCAATCTAGCTCTGATACCATGTAGAATTCCTACAGAAACCCCAATAGATCTAGAATTCTAGTTAAATTGAACACATGCAGTTTGTTGATATTCAAGAGATGAGAGAAAGTTTTTTCTCCATAAATAAGAGAATTATATTAATCAAAAATTAATATACATGAGCAACCATCCTCAAAAAAGAAGAGAGGAGGTGAATGTATAGAATTTCCAACATAGAAATTCTAGTAAAAAAAAACTAGAAATAGCTAAAAAAGGTGTCATAAGCTAAGGGAGACCATATAGTTCGATCTAGACCACTAAAGATACATGTCACACACTCATTAATGTCCGCAAGAGTTAAGTGATGTGCATTAGCTCACTTAAACTCACTTAACTGACAAGAGAAGCAGTTCCAACTCACTTATCTGACCCAAAATAGTAGTTACTAATAATAGTTACAACAAAAATCATTAATGAAGGAATAAATCTCTCACTCAAAGAGGAGGTGCACATTCCCCAATAATAGATGAGTTTTTCATGGGGGATTTGGAATAAATCAAGGATAAATCAAGAATAAATCTAGAAAAATCAAGAAAATCAAGAACCGAGAGTTGAGTCTTGATCTAAAATTAGCAGTTTTCCCTAAAATCTAGGGATGAGGCGCCCTTCTTCTCTATGTGTCCAAATTAGGTGAAATAAAGTGTAAATGAATGTATTAACCAAGATCTAGGAGTATAGGCTAGGTATAAACTAATGTAAGTTAGGGATATGCTCCAACAACGATTTGGCTGTGACAATTGTATGAAAATAAAATATGTTATATTTACTGCAGGAGGAAAAATGGAACAACCATGTTAAAATCAGTTGACCATGACTCCATGAGTGGGGAACATGTTGGAAATACCTCAGGGATGATTTTTAGAAGTGTAAAATCATGGATTTAACCATTGGCAGCCCCTAAAAATTAGGGATTTAGAAAGCTGGCAAAGTTCCCAAGGGAGGAAATGTGTCCCAAGACATAGGAGGAGATAGAAAACATGTGCATCAATAGTTAGCAGCTTGATGTATGCAATGGTTTTCACAAGACCAGATATTGCACATGCAGTGGGTGTTGTGAGCAGGTATATGAACAATCCAGGTAAAGAACATTGGGAGGCAGTAAAGTGGATTCTCAGGTATTTGAGAGGTACTACTACACATGCATTGTGTTTTGGAGGTTCAGACACTTTTCTAAGGAATATGTTGATTCAGATATGGAAGGTGATAAAGACAGCAGGAAGAGCACCAAGGGGTATGTTTTTACTATAGGTGGAACAACAGGAAGTTGGATTTCAAAACTGCAAAAGGTTGTTGCACTTTCAACAACAGAGGTAGAGTATGTTGTTGCTACAGAGGCCACTAAAGAGATGATTTGATTACAAATGTTTATGGAGGAATTGGGAAAGAAGCAGGAGAACAACAGGTTGCACTGTGACAGTCAGAGTGCCATTCACCTTGCAAATAACTCAGCCTTCCATTCGAAGACTAAGCATATACAGTTGAGGTACCACTTCATACGATCCACCTTGGAAGATGGAAAATTGAAGCTGGAAAAGATACGCACTAGCCAGAATCCTGCAAACATGTTAACAAAGGGAGTAACTAGGGAGAAATTGATTTCTTGCTCAGTTTCAGTTGGTCTTAAAGAATGAATATGAAGATGAGAAATTTGTCAGGTCCAAGAAGGTTCAGAGTCCATCATATACAACAGTGGTGGAGTTGTTGAGATCAGTCTCCAAGTGGGATATTGTTGGTTGTGGAGCCTGATTATCTTCCTGATTTAGAGGTCTTTTACTTCCAGCTGTGTTTATACCCCATAAAGTATTTACACCCCAGAAGTATGTACACTCTTCCATGCGGGGGAGTGCAGAGGGGGGGTACCCCCTCTGCGGGGTCCAGGGGGGATATCCCCCCGGCTAGGGGGTCTGGGGGAAAGCGAGCCCCCAGCGAGGGTTCGGGGGCAGCGTCCGTCGATGGGGGTTTGGGGGCGAAGCCCCTGAAGCAAAAATTTCCTTGTAAAAGTATATTGTAATTTCATTGTAAATCTGGACCGTTCATTATAAGGTCACATATCTAAGTGATAGAGATTATTTTAGGGTTTTTTTCCCTAGAAGGAAACCCTCTTTTATGAGGGAAATGTATTGCAGCTATGTAGGTTGGCAAGTATTGTATTCTGAGAGAGGATACTGTGAGAGAAAGAAGAGGAAGTTACAGCGGGTTTTGTTGTAGGTTTTATCCCTTCATTTTGCTGGATAATAATAAAGAAAGGACTTGGCAATTTATCTGGTGGACGTAGCCCACACTGGGTGAACCACGTAAATTTGTGTCTCTCTTGTATTGTGTATCTTTTGTGTTTTATTTCCGCATTTGTTTTATTTTATTGCTCTGCGGTCCTGTTTTTCTAACAACCCTTTTTCTGTAAACTAGATCTCTTCTTTACAGAGGTAGCCATAGGGTAAATTATAGTACATCGAAGTTCCTTGTATAGAATTATCTATGTATGAATGGAGTGGAAACTAAATGTATATAAATGGAATATTTATATTGCTGTGAATAAAGACTCAAAATAAAAAATCTACTCGGGCCACTATCTGCCGCATAGTATGGAATTAAACTAATAGGAAATACTAAATTTTTCCCCATGATATAATTCTATCACATATAACTACAACTACAAATGATATGTTCGATATAGGAGACCAATAATCTCCTTCAGAACTAGAGATGTTGGAAACCCTTTTTTGTATTTTTTTGTATTTTTTTATATACAATACGAGTTGAAATTTCTAGCTAAAACAACAACCCCAACTCATATATTTCCATATAAATCGAATATAACAAAATAAAAATGTATCAGTAACTCTACTACTATAAATTCTAGGAACATTTTAGTGCCAGAAAAGACATAGCCGAGTAATATAAACTTTATTTTTTCATATCTAAACAGTAAATTCGGTGCTCGAATTATTTCTATGGTTCAACCTATCTTTCTGAATACTTTCGACCAGAATCACTAGTCATTAAATAAGAAATTTTACTACATATGTTGAACCAATTTAAAATCAAACCACATATTAAATACATGTGCAAGTACTGGTGCCACTCCAACAATGGAATTTCGACCTCAGGGTATATTCAACAAACATTTCTGAAGTTGTGATAGCTCCATTAATAAAAAACTAGATGAGGCCATGATCTCTTGTGTATGACCTAGAACCTATAGAGTTTAACCTGAGGATTGGTGGGTTTGAAACCCGAATACCTTTTTCACCGAAGACAGGGTTGGGTATCCGGTGCTTGCACAAACTGAAGTCCTGCAGAAGAAAAGTAAACCCATAAATTATTAACTTTTAGTTGAATAAAAATAATGAAATCGATAGAATGACAAGTGTTAAACCAACATTTTGTTTTCCTTCTAGAAGAGACACTCATCTTTTTGATGCATAGGGTCGGATCCTTGCCTTGTAATTTTCAATCTAGATAGATGATTGGGCTGAAGGAAGAGGGTGCAGTAAATCCCTAATGGGTACCTTGCATCAACAAGGCCCATCATTAGTGACGTGTACCAATAATTTAAATGAAATAAAGATGATAAACCAAAAGGGATATAGTTTGTCACTAGGGGGTTAAACTGGTAAGCCTCTGGAAAAGTTGAAATGAGGAGACCAAAAATAGAAATGCACGAATAACCCAAACCGATTCCAGAATAAGATTAACCCCGAAAGATATCAAGCATTAACGTTAAGGGAAATGTAAATACACTCTGTGGTAAGATCTACACAATGAAAAGGACCTTCCTAGAAATAAAACTCCGAGAAACTTTACTCCTCCGCTTAAGACACAATATCCAAATAGGAGCTTACTAGTAAGATGGATCATGTCGATCGGATTACTGGGCAGGTGGCCTCCAGAATGTTAGTTTCCCCATACCAAAGGAACAACATGTAGAGATGATTTTTGAAGAGTCACAATGATGAGGAAGGAGCTCACCTAACCCTAAGTTGAGGATGAGCTACCAGAATAAATGTCGAAGTACGGAATTGGTCGGGCCATGTGCTAGGGTAAACTTGGAAAGATAAGATTAGAGGAAACACAGGTGGGAAGGTCATTGTAATTGCTTATACAAGACTTCCATTGATTCTAGGAGCAGAGTCTTAACTCCTCTGACAAGAACATCCCCTGCCCTTAATAACCAAATTTCACATTTAATGGTTGTCTCTTTCGAGGAGTGACTAATCGAGTATAGTTGGGGGTTAATTGTTTGTCTCAGTTAGACTACTATTGTACTTAGTTAAGACTTAGTCGAATAAGATTGTCACATGAGAATCCCTTACCCAAAACTATGTTAAGCTTAGTGTTTAGAAGAAATGTAACCACAAAGAGTTTACGAGGAGAATCCAATTAATGACCTATGGCATTATTGATTCATATTAAGCCATGTACGATTTATGGTTTTGGATATAACTCCCGTCAAATCTTCCCTTTAGCGGATATCTCCTTTTTAGAACAAAGGATACAACCTTATGTGTCAGAACAAGGAGTTATGTGTCAAGGGGGACTTAGGACTACAAGTTCTAGGTATATGTATATAGAACCACTATATAAATAAATATAGTCTAAATATGTGTTGAGGAAAAACTGGTAGGACTTTTAAGAGGTTTCCTCATTTCAAGTTTTAATTTAATCTGGTATAATATTGTCACCTTATGGTAGAAGAGTAGATGAGCTTGGCGCCCCACACAAAAAAAAATTCCATGTCATTTTTTGAGGTATATTACATATGGTATCAGGGCAAAGGTTACAACACTAGACCTTGCATAGGGCCATCTGGTTACTTAGAATATAATTATGTTATGTAAAACTAAGAAAACCTTTATTGTTGCACATAGAAAACCCTTTTTTGTTTTGTGTTAATCATGGAAACACAGGATGATGCAAAAATCAGACTTGAATGGGATCTTGAACAGAGAATTCCCAAAAATCAGAGACAAAATAGCGACAGAAGCTCACGTACTGAAGTTCTAGAAATGATGAGGAATCTCATTGTTGAGCTAGAGGTTTTCAAAGCCAATGATGAGAAACTGAAGAAAGAATAGTAGGAACAACAGGAAATAAATGAAGTCCTGATGCGCAGTATAATGACTAAGAAAATCCCAAAGGAAGATGACAATGAATAAGAGGTCAGCAAAAGGGACTCCAAGAATCCTGGGCCTGAAGCATAAAAGGGGGGCAGTTCATCTGAAGGTACACCTTCAGCTGAGAAAAAAACAAAAATGGATAGAAAAAGGAAACAAGTAGACCACCTTGAAGGAGAGTTTAAGAAAATTAAAACAACTACCTTTGATGGAGAATCCAGAACAGGGGAGGAAGTTGAGGCATGGTTATTAGATATCATAAAATACTTTAAAATATATAACTATTCCAACAATATGAAGGTCAAGATGGCCATTTATAATATGAAAGGGAAAGCCAACATTTGATGGAAAGATCTGAAATTGGCCAAGGGCCTAAAAGAAAAACAGATGGAATGGTGTGACTTTAAGAAATATTTCAAGAAAAAATACCTATCTGAAAGATACTACGAAAGAAAAACAAAAGAATTCTATGAGTTACGACTTGGTCAGATGACGATGGAGGACCTTATAAACAAATTCCTAGAATTACTAAGGTTCATACCATATATTTGAGAGGATAAGGTAAAAATCCAGTGATTCCTAATATGTTTACCACGCTCTTACAGGGACATAATAGAGTTTGACAAACCCAAGTCCTTGAGTGAAGTATTCAGAAAGGATCGAATGCGCTATAACCAATACAAACAGTGGGAAGAGTTTCTGAAATCTTGGAAGGACAAGAAACAAGACCGAATGAACCATTGAAAGAAGGGATACCAGTGAGCCCCTTGTCGAAATGCAGCAAAAAGATTTCCAAGGAAATATTTTCACTCCAACAATCCAAATATGCAAGGCAATGGTAAATCGGTAAATCTGGGAACAAAGAATTTTGGGGATAGCCCCCGCGAGCCATTAAAGTGTTGGGAATGTGGAGAATCTCATCTAAGGAGGAATTATCCATGTTTAAATTCAACAAACATAACTGTTGTTCATAATTTGCAGGAATCCTCGACAGTGGGTGATGTGGGCAGAAGCTTGCATCGGATAAATGTAGTCGTAGATGGTCGACAAGTGGACCACTAGTCCTCTGTGGTCGAAATCGAAGGTAAAATCAATAACACTGGAATTTTTGTTTTAATTGACCCTGGAGCTACGTTAAGTTATATCACTCCTGGTGTAGTAAATTCAAATAAACTTAAGAAACTAAAACACGCAAAATCATGGTTGGTACAACTAGCTACATGAACTAAAAGGAGAGTAGTTGACTTTATTTCTGATTTCGATTTCAGCTTAGATGGTTAAAACATAAGAACAAATTTGAACATCCTGCCACTAGGATCTTATGATATGATTATCGGAATGGATTGGTTGGAAAAGAACAAAGAATTATTAGATTGTTATGAAAAGACACTTAAATATAAAGACGAAAATGACACTACTAGGACAGTCTAAGGTATACAAAAACAAAAATCAGTCAGACAAGTTTCAGCGATGCAATTCAATAAATGTATGAGAAAGGGATGTCATGTTTGTGCCATCCAAGTAACAAACCTATTACAAAAAAAAGACAAACCCAACTTGGACGACTTTGTTGTTTTACGTGATTTTAGAGATGTATTTGTTGATGAAATACCTGAATTACCCCCTAGAAGGGAAATAGATTTTTCTATAGACCTGCTACCTAGTTCATCCCCTATCTCTAAAGCACCTTACCAGATGAGTTTTTTGAAATTAACAAAACTAAAAATTCAACTACATGAATTATTGGACAAAGAGTATATCAGACCGAGTGTTTCACCATGGGGAGCACAAGTCCTCTTTGTGAAAAAGAAATATGGTACCCTAAGACTATGTATTGATTATAGACAATTGAACAAAATGACCATTAAGAAAAAGTACCCCTTACCTAGGATAAATGATCTGTTCGATCAAGTAGGTGGGGCCAAGATATTTTCGAAGTTGGATTTATGATCCGGTTATCACCAAGTTATGATAAAAGATGAGGACATAAGCAAAACAACTTTTTGAACCAAATATGGACACTACGAATTTGTAGTTATACCTTTCAAACTCACTAATGCACCAGCCACGTTCATGTGTCTAATGAATAGTATTTTCAGTCAATAATTGGACAAGTTCGTACTTGTATTTATCGACAATATTCTGGTCTATTCTAAAACAAAAGAAGAACATGAAGAGCACTTAAGAATTGTCCTGCAAACTTTAAGGAAGCACCAATTGTATGATAAATTTGATAAGTGTGATTTTTATCAGAAGAAGATACATTACCTGGGACACATAATATCTGCAAAGGGTATTGCAGTCGACCCTGAGAAAGTAAGAGCCATTATGGAATGGACGGTACCGAAGGATGTATAAGACATCCAGTCATTCATGGGAATCACCGGATATTATCACAGATTCATAGAGGGTTTTTCCAAAATAGCTTACCCTATCACATCATTACAAAAGAAAGGGACCAAGTTCAACTGGTCACAGAAGTGCCAAGACAGTTTTAATGAGTTGAAGGAATTATTAACAACCACACCCATTTTAAAGGTAGCAGACCCAGATAAAGACTTCACCACATGTGTTGATGAGAGTAAAGAAGAACTAGGTGATGTCCTAATGCAAGAAGGACGCGTTATTTGCTATGAGTCCTGAAAATTAAAGGAACATGAGAGAAACTATGTAACTCATGATTTAGAATTGGCAGCAGTAATACACGCCTTAAAAATGTGGCGACACTACATAATGAGCATAAAGTTTCTACTATTGACAGATAATAGTAGGGTGAAATATTTGTTTAACCAACCAGATCTTATTGCAAGGCAAGCAAGGTGGCTAACCTTTTTGAGTGAATTTGACTTTGAGGTAAGACATATCAAAGGTAAGGAAAATAAGGTAGCAGATGCTTTAAGCAGGAGAGTCCATGGGATATTTGAGATAAATGTCAATAGGGTAGAAAGTGATCTGGAACAGATAATAAGGACGACATGTATTAATGACGAAAATTACACTAAGTTAATGGCAGAATTACAAGACACTACAAAAAACTTAGACAAACCAGATCTGAGCATGGATAAAAAAGGGCTACTACGATTTAAAAGAAGACTTTCATACCAGACTCGGCAGAGTTAAAGATAACAGTTTTGGATGAAGTGCATAAGAAACCGTATTCTAGCCATCCAGGATACCATGAAATGATAACAACACTTAGAAAACTATTTTATTGGCCTAATATGAAGCGCGAAACAACAAAATACTTGGCTAGGTGCCAAGATTGTCAGTAGGTTAAGGCTAAACACTAGCATCCAGTTGGCCTACTACATCCATTACCAACACCAAAATGGAAATGGGAGACCATATCGCTAGATTTCATTACAGGTTTTCCTAAAACTTAAAAACATAACGATTCTATTATGGTCATAATCGATAAACTCAGTAAGTTTGCACACTTTATTCCTGTAAAGTCTACTTTTAAAGATATAAACATTGCTGAAATATTTATGAAAGAAATTTTTAGACTGAATGGTATTCCTAAAATGGTGATTTCAGATAGAGACGTAAAATTCACATCCACTTTTTGGAAGGAATTGTTTGCAGGGATAAATAATAATTTGAATTTTAGTACGATTTATCATCCACAAACGGATGGACAGACCGAAAGGACAAACCAAGTTGTAGAGGATATTCTCTACATGTACGTAAGAACAAAACCAAACAAGTGGGAAGACTATCTACACTTGGTAGAATTTTCATATAACAATGGGTACCAAACTTCGGCTAAGTTAATCCCTTTCAAGGTATTGTATGACAAAAAGTGTACGACTCCGATTAATAACCCAGTTGACAGACTCATGGTTGGACCAGAGATGCTCCAAGAAATGGAGAATATGGTAAGGAACGTACAACAAAACTTAAAGGAAGCACAGGACAGAGAGAAGAGCTATGTAGACTAGAAAAGAAGAAACTTGGAATTTCAAGTGGGAGACCATGTTTACTTGAAGTTCAAAGCCCAAAAAAGTTTGCTGAAGTTAGGAAATTGTGCCAAGATGGCATCCAGGTTTTGTGGGCCCTTCGAGATATTATCTTGAATTGGACCTGTAGCATACCAAAATGCACTTCCAACTAATCTAAGAATTCATAATGCATTTCATGTTTCCTTGTTGAAAAAGTATGTTCATGGCCCTACTCATATGATTGATTGGAACTTGGTGCAGGTGGAACCAGAAGGTGAATTCCAGGTGGAACCCCTGTGTATTCTAGACTAAAGAGAAATATCACTTCAGAACATATTCGTCGCTCAAGTAAAGGTGCAATGGAAACACTTTAGTCCTGAGCAGACCACTTGGGCGTTGGAGGGAGATTTGCAGAAATCTCATCCAATCATGTTCCAATAAAGGAATGAACACTGAGGATAGTATTTTATTGAAGGGGTAAAGGATGTGACATCCCCAAAAATAAATTATTTTTGAATTCGAAAATTGTCAGGAAAAATATTTTGTTTTTGGTAAATTCAAACTTGGAAAATTTTTGCCATTTATGCAATTCCAAATTCTGAATTTGGTAAATTGTAATTAATTATTATGACTGTTGGGCAGAGATCTGATTTGACCCAACTAACAATTTGATTGTGACACTTGTATGAAAACAAAATATTTTATATTTACTGCAGGAGGACAAATGGAACAACCATGTTAAAATCAGCTGACTATGACTCCATGAGTGGGGAACATGTTGGAACTACCTCAAGGCTGATCTTTACAAGTGGAAAATCAGAGATTTGGCCATTGGCAGCCCCTGAAAATCAGGGATTTAGAAATCTATGAAAATTCCCAAGGGAGGGAAAAGACCTAGGCAAAAATTTTGTTTTGATAAATAGCATATGTGAGGAGGCAGGACGCTGCCTAGTATGTTGGGGAAAAGAGACTACTAGTTTTCTTGTTGTTATGAACACTACTGATTGAGTGTGAGGCAAGTGGATTCTACGGAAACTAAAAGACATTTGTTGAGGAGGAGATTCCATGTTTTCCCTCATGGATTCATGGTCAGGCTAGGGGGTGAATCGGGCAAGGGATTTGGCTGCCCTGTTCTACGGTTGGGAGGAAAGTGGTTGTTCCCCTTGTCTTCCCACAAACTGGTTCAGATATATTAAATATTTTCCTTCTTTGTTTAAATGATTATATTTATCTGTTGTAATGCATTTTCTATTCTGAGATTGAAGTATTTTCCAATTTGTTGGTAAATGATTAAATCCCCGATGTAGTATATCTATTAACATCGAATTTGATATAATATCTCCAATAAAATCGATTTGAGGGTATGGAGTCTAAATGATAACAGAATATCCTATAAATTAATTTATGAGTGACTCTTTATGATTAGACTAAATTCTGAATAATTGTTAGAAATTGTCTTTTATTTATTATGATAGTCGAAAAGTTATTGCATGGTTAAATTCTGAAAGCAACCCTTTTTCTTTAAACTAGATCTCTGCTTTACAAAGGTAGTTGTAGGGTAAATTACAGTACATCAAATTTCCTTGTATAGAATTAACTATGTACGAATGGAGTGGAAACTAAATCTGTATAAATGGAATATTTATATTGTTGTGAATAAAAAATCAGAATAAAAAATCTACTCGGGCCACTATCTGTCACATAGTATGGAATTAAACTAATAGGAAATACTAATTTTTTCCCCATGATATAATTCTATCACATATAACTACAACTGCAAATGATATGTTGGATATAGGACACCAATAATCTCCTTCATAACTAGAGATGTAGGAAACCCCTTTTTGTATTTTTTGTATTTTTTTATATATGATATGAGTTGAAATTTCTAGCTAAAACAACAGCCCCAACTCATATCTTTCCACATAAATCGAATATAACAAAATAGAAGAGTACCAATTTCTCTATTACTATAAATTCTGGGAACATTTTAGTGCTAGAAAAGACATAGCTGAGTAATATAAACTTCAATTTTTCATGTCTAAACAGTAAATTCGGTGTTCAATTTCTTGCTATGGTTCAACCTATCTTTCTGAATACTTTCGACCAGAATCGTCAGTCATTAAATAAGAAAGTTTATTACATATCTTGAACCAATTTAAAATCAAACCACGGATTAAATACATGTGCAAGTATTGGTGCTACTCCAACAATGGAATTACGACCTTAGGGTATATTCAACAAACATTTTCGAAGTCATGATAGAGCCATTTATAACAAACTAGATGAGGCCACGATCTCCTCTGTATGACCTAGAACCTGTAGAGTTTAACTTGAGGATTGGTGGGTTTGGAACCCGAATACCTTTTTCATCGAAGACAGAGGCGAGTATCTGGGGCTTGCGCAGACTGAAGTCCTGTAGAAGAAAAGTAAACCCAGAAATTATTAACTTTTAGTTGAAGAAAAATAATGAAATCGACAGTATAACAAGTGTTAAACTAATAGTTTATTTTTCTTCCAGAAGAGACACTCATCTTTTTGATGCATAGGCTTGGATCCTTGCCTTTTCCTTTTCAATCTGGATAGACAACCGGGCTGAAGGAAGAGGGTGTTGTAAATACCTGATGGGTACCTCACATTAACAAGCCCCATCATTAGTGACTTGTACCAATAGTTTAAACGAAATAAAGATGATAAACCAAAAGGGAGATAGTTACATAAACCAATGTATTTAAACAAAGTGAAATACATGACAGTATTAGTTTCCTTAATACATAAACGATATAAGTCGAGTTGTGCCAACGACATGTTTTAAACCTCCCCATAATTATATTTACGAAAAGTAACGAGGAACCAAGAAGCTAGTATAAAGATGTCATATCCAGGCCCCTAGAGGTCGCCTTCCAGCTTACAGTATTACCAACACGAAGGTAACTACTAATCGACTTTCATTTCGACGAAGGAAAAAAATTTCTTGTAAATCACACACAGAACTATTAACTCAAAGTCACATACTGTAAGGTAGGTCCAGGAACTATATGTGAACATCTTCGACGGATTTTATAAATATACCAAGTAATAATTCCTTGTAGGTTTTTTTTTCTTGGTCAAGACCAGTAAGGTTCTGAGCATAGTATCATCGGGTGGACTCACCCCTCTAAAGTAAGGAAGAAAGAGGTGTTACCACAAAATGTACTAGCAAACCTTATGAAACCTTACCCGTGCCCAACTCAGGTCTTGTTGTACACTATCAGGAGGGAGAGTGAAGGAGAATGACTTTTGGGCATTCTGTAACCCTAACTTGAGATTTACTAGGGGTTTACACTAGTAAGCCTACCGGAAAGTTGAAACGAGGAGACCAAAAACAGAAATGCATGAATAACCCAAACCGATTCCAGAATAAGATTCACCCCGAAAGATATCAAGCATTAACGTTAAGGGAAATGTAAATACACTCTGTGACAATATCTACAGAATGAAAAGGACCTTCATAGAAATAAAACTCTGAGAAACTTTACTCCTCTGCTTAAGACATGATAGCCAAATAGGAACTTACCAGTAATATGGATCATGTCGACCAGATTACTGGGTAGGTGGCCTCTAGAATGATAGTTTCCCCATAGCGAAGGAATAACATGCAGAGCCGATTTTTGAAGAGTCACAATGATGAGGAAGGAGCTCGCCTAACCCTAAGTTGAGGATGAGCTACCAGAATAAATGTCAAAGTACGGAATTGGTTGGGCCATGTGCTAGGGTAAACATGGCAAGACAAGATTAGAGGAAGTATAGGTAGGAAGGTCACCATAACCACTTATACAGGACTTCCATTGATTATAGGAGCAGAGTCTTAACTCCTCTGACAAGCACATCCCCTGCCCTTAATAACCAAATTTCACATTTAATGGTTGTCTCTTTCAAGGAGCGACTAATTGAGTATAGTTGGGGGTTAATTGTTCGTCTCAATTAGACTACTATTGTACTTAGTTAAGACTCAGTCGAATAATATTGGCGTGCGGGAATCCCTTACCCAAAACTATGTTAAGCTTAGTGTTTAGAATAAATGTAACCACGAAGTGTTTATGAGGAGAATCTAATTAATGACCTATGACGTTATTGATTCATATTAAGCCATGTACGATCTATGGTTTTGGATATAACTCCCGTCAAATATTCCCTTTAGTGGATATCTCCTTTTTACAACAAAGGATACAGGCTTACACACCAGAACAAGGAGTTATGTGTCAAGGGGGACTTAGAACTATAAGTTCTAGGTATATGTATATAGAACCACTATATAAATAAATATAGTCTAAATATGTGTTGAAGAAAAACTAGTAGGACTTTTAAGAGGTTTCCTCATTTCAAGTTTTAATTCATTATGGTAGAAGATTGTCACCTTATGGTAGAAGAGTAGATGAGCTTGGCACCCCACATTTTATTTTTTTTCCATGTCATTTTTTGAGGTATATTACACCTAGCATGCTTATGCTACTGAATAAACTGATGGAATTTTCTGATGAATAGGCGTTGTCTTATACATTTTTTCATGGCTCGCACAAACCTCGCTCGGAACCCTCTCTTCAAGGACAAATTTCATGTTAGACAACTATTGTATAGAGATATCAATCAGTGAACAGGTGGAAATACATTACACACATGTCTAGACTATGGATGGAGGGCTACACGTGGAAAGTAACAAGTCTACTTTCTTCCAGCTGGATGAGTTTTTCTTTCAATGTATTGAAAATCCAAACGTAAAGTTAGATACAACAATCCATTTGCATATTGTTCACACAAACAGACGATAAGGAAGGGAAAATGATGTGGATAGAGAGTGGATCTCATGCAGCGCAACGCCTCAATTTTAGTTTATCTTGATCGATTATTTTTATGGTGGTTATTAACCTGTAGAAGCAGACTTTACTTATTACTGGTCGAGTCAATCTTAAGGAAATCTTGAATACATAAATATACTCTAAAAGATAAAGGTAAAGTCAATCGAGTTAAGAGTGTTAGCGAGAGTTGGCTTGAGCACATTGATTCCAGGGAAACCATTAGACTAGAGGATAGCACTTAATTCAAAAGGGAAAAATGCATTTAGAATTGGAAGAAGGAACATAATTCTTATTATTAGCTCGTAGTGAGAGACTAATAGAATGACCTCTTTCTTTTTAATAGAAGGAGAGTCTGCTTTCCAAACTACTAAACACTAATCTCATGAATCTTATATTTTCTTGAATGATTTGAATGGAGTAAAGCTAGCAAACACTAATATCACTAATTTTCTATTTTCTTCATTGATTTGAATGGGGTCATAGATCCAAACTATTGAACACTAATCTCATGAATCTTATATTTTCTTGAATGATTTGAATGGAGTAAAGCTAGCAAACACTAATCTCCGTAATTTTCTATTTTCTTCATTGATTTGAATGAGGCCATAGCAGTACTAATTTTCTATTTGCTTCATCGATTTGAATGGGACCATAGCAGTTTTTTTTATCTTGCAAAGTCAATCATCTATACACACTCAACTTCATGAATAATGATGACCCTAAAAATAGTGAATAAAAAAATAAAAAACCATATTTATATTACTAAGTGAAACAATTGGTTGCACAACTATTAAAGAAACAAATACAGATTCAGTAAAAAGTTTAACAATTGCAATGTTATTTGGAGCAAATAACCAACATGTAGCAATAACATAATCTATTTTCCAGCTGACATAATTTCTCTCTAAATGTTGAAAGAATAAAGTGAATTAATCTCATAATGACATTTCGGCTAATCTACATTTTCGTGTGAATTGTATTTTTTTTTTACAATGAAAATCTCACTGATGGTGCAATTCATATCCATTATAAATTCTCTACGTCTCATTTCTAGGAAGCATGAAAAGTTGGTCAAATGATAGATGGCAATCTTTCCCTATTGCATCAAAGCCAAACAACAATTTCCTCTACCTTCTAGGCAGGGACTTGTTGCTACGCAACTCTCCTTATTTAAATAATGGAAATAAAAAGAAAATGAAAACATTGTGGATATGGAAAAAATGGTGCAACCCTTAAAAATTTTATGGTAAAAAAGAAGAATATAGAGATAAAGATAGCTAAAGAGAAAGAAAAAAAAAGGAAGATAATGTTAGTATGAGTATATATATAATAATGAAGCATACTTACAAGATTTGAAATTTATGGTAAGTGTTTGTCTTTTTTAGTTTAATTTTTTTTATAAGATATTTAGTTTATAGTGACAAAGTTAAAATGGTTTATTATGTCTCAATCTTTGTTAAGTTATATGTTTTTGGTAAATATAGCTAGCACAATGTTGAATATATTCATAGATTATACTGGGAATAGATTAATTCATTACCAATTATAGTCCAAATCAATTTAACAAGTTATTGATTTCTATGACTTATATATATATATATATATATATATATATATATATATATATATATATATATATGATATGAATAACTATAATTTATAAAATACAACACTTTTTAATTTATTATACTCTAAAATATAAATAGCGTGGTGTATGATTCCTCGTCCATGTAGATGTAGATATATTATTCAATATTGAAACCTTTGAAATATCAAGACTATATATTTATAAACATAATTATTAAAAAGTATGATTATAGTGATGACAATGATGATTAATGTCCACTGAAACCAAAACTAGATTATCAACCTTACGAAAGGTAAGAGATTACTTGGATTTCTTTAGAATTTTTTTCTTGTTCTTGAAAGGAATTAAGATAAGAATTCCAATATCACTGTAGTTTTGATGACTTAGAAAGTTAAAGAGGTCGATATTGTGGAAAATATTTTGGAATTGTGATCTAATTTGGGTATAAGCAAGACACTCTAAGAGAAAGTGTTTTTCATATTCAACCCTTTTAGTGTCACAAAGATGACACATTCTTTTGTCCCATGATGTTTTCAGAATTGTTCAATGCTCAATCTCATTATCCAGTTCATGAGAGTTTTTTCTTATTTTAGCAATGTTGATTTTCTTCTTCACATTAGTCAAAACCAAGAGACACTTTTGATCTTCTAGATTAGAGTCAACGACCTCCTTGTAGTATCTTAATTTTTCTTTGTTCTATAATTCTTTATCGCACCATAGATTCTCTTTAAATTTAGATGTAATCATAATTTTAATATTATTGGTATTCTGCAAAATGATTTCTTTTTGTATTTTTCAATGATTTAGCTAAGACCTAACATCTTTATGCCATCTCCACTTAAGTTGTTGGTGGCTTTGGTTGGATTTCGAAGAAACTTTGGGGAGCGTCTTGTCATCCATGTTGTTTATCTTATTCTTGTACATTAATTACCTAACCATACTCATTCTCTCAAAGGGGGGAAGGTTCGCTTCTATGAGGAGGATCGGATAGGATTTATTGCCTTTAATCTTGAGATTATACGTTATAAAATTATTTTGGATTTTCTCTATCTTTATCCAAGATTCTCTAAATGTGTTGGGTTCAAACTTCTCATCCATATAAGATAACAAGAGTATTGAGAGTATCAAAGAGGAGTTTTTCCTTATCCCATGGCCAAAAGTCTACTAATTTGCAATTGTTTTCAAGTGTATAATAAGATTTCCACCATCCATTTTTCTTTTTCTCAATGCTATAGTTCCAATTGAGCTTGTGATGAATATCAATTTTGATTGTTGTAGTATATGAAAGTATTGTAGGTGATCTTTTTGGATTTAATTATCATAACCTTTGTTTTGTTAGTGTTCATAGGCATGCCTGTACTAGAGCAACAATTATTAAAGATCCTTAGTTGCTTAGCAAAATCATAACAAGTCCTTACCATATATATATGTAAATCTAATTCAGAAATTTTATATTTACTAATATAATTTTTTTCTTTTATTGAAAAAAAAACAATATCATTAAGGTAAAGAAGAATAATAATAACTATATTAATCATATTCAACACAATAGGCATTTTCTACACCATCTTCTAACTTATCCTTGCAATTTTGCTTATCATCATAATTTTAAATATTAATATTATTAATATTTCTTTAGATATATTACTTAATATTAAAACCTTACAAATCTCAAGGATATATGTTTATGTTTATGAACATAATTATTAAAATATTTCATTACATTAAATAGCGATAACATTACAATTTTAAGCATTAATACTTTCTTTTTCTTTTTTATTTGTTTAATAATTTCTTTTTTAGTGGTTTACTTAAAACTTGATACTTTTATTAAAAAGGACAATTAAAATAATAATAATAGTTTTGTGTTTGATTAAAAAAACTTATCTTCAAAAAAAATTAATATTTTTTGGTTTAATACTTTCTTTTTTAGTTGTTTGCTTAAAAAGTTTAAGAACTTCACAAATTTATTTAAAAAGATAATTAATAATAATAATAACTTTGTATTAAATTACAAAACTATTATTATTTTATTAAATTAATAAAATAGGAATAATTAATAATAATAATAATAATATGTTTGTATTAAATTACAAAACTATTATTATTAAATTAAATTAATAAAAATGTCTTATGAGTGAAAAACAAAATTTTAAAAAATAATAAATAATTATTTATTTTTAATAAATTAATTCAGTTTTAGTGAACATTAATCATCATTATCATCAATAATAATAATTTTGTATTTAATTAAAAAAATCCATTTTTATTAAAATTATAAAATTGATATTTTTAAAATTTATTAAAATATTAAATTTATGAAAAAAAATAATAAACTAAAATTTTAATTAAAATTTTAAAAATATTAATTTTTAAATCAACTATATTTTAATAAAAAAATAAAAAGTATAACTTCAACCATTCAAGTAAAATACACTAATTCTAATAAATAACCAAGTGGCATTGTAGTTAGATTTAATTTTTATTGGAGCTATTGTCATTCTAATAGATAACCAAGTGGCATTGTAGATAGATTTATTTTTTATCGGATCTATAGTCATTCTAATAGATAACCAAGTGGCATTGTAGATAGATTTAATTTTTATTGGAGCTTGGTGTAGAGAAGCACGATTTATTGAAGAAGAGAATTGTGAGTCTAAACATGTTAATAGATATTCATCATATTTTAACTTTGAATATCTTTTTTAATAATATAGTGAAATTTGATGTTAATCATTATTTTATTTTAATATTTTTTATTTTATTTTTTTATTTATCTAAATTAATAATCAAATAAATATGTTTTTAAAGTTACAGTTAAGTTAGACATCAAATTGGTGTATGAAACTCTCTTGTTGTGGGATAAGATAAGGGATTTCTTTCAAGTAACGATTTGAGTACTAAGTCTATAGAAGTACCTTATGGATTTGAACCTCCACCTCTAAGAAGGAAACACATGTTCTTAACCAACCTCCACCTCTAAGAAGGAAACACATGTTCTTAACCAACCTCCACCTCTAAGAAAGAAACACATGTTCTTAACCATTAAACCCACTCGGATTGTAAAACTATCTTTAAAACTATAAATATTTTTTTATTATTGTATTAATAGTAGTGAATGATATAAATTTGTAATATTAATAAATTAAATTGAAAAAAAAAAATGAGTAGGCCTAATGATTAAAAACATGTGTTTTCTCTTAAAAGTTCAAATCCAGATATTCATCCCATATTTTTTAACTTCTAAAATAATTATATTTGTATTATTTATTTATTTTAATATATTTAAATATTTATTATAAATTTATAATAATTAAAAAATAATATTATATTAAATATTTAATTACAATATATCTTATTGTATCATCATATCATTACAATATGAATAAGTCTAAATCCATGTTAATATTGGATATATAAAAAGTAAAACTAATAACTTATGCAAATATTTAATATGCAAAAATATAGTTGTTATTATTATTATATATATAATAAAATAAAATAAAATGAGATGAGATATACTTAGTTTAGATTTGGTGTATATAGAGATATTGTTTTTTCATCTGTATTTATAAGTAGTATATTATTTTTATTATCATTTGTTTTAAGTATTGTTTTTTTTAAGAATAAATTTGATATAATTTTTATTATCATTTGTTATAAGTATTCGTTTTTTTTTAAGAATAAATTTGATATATTAGAGAGGAGTTTTTTTATTTATTTTTATATTTATATTAGGTTAACATATAATATTATTATTATTATTTGTTATAAGTATTATATTTTTTGACAAAAACATATGATGTTGTAAGAATTTATATTTTAAAAAGGTTGAGTTTGCTACTTATTAACTTATCTCATCTTTGATGTGCAACTCTTACTATATTCTAAAGGATTGAGTGAATAAGTTTGCAAACTCAACATTTTCAATGAGTTTGTTTTTTAGGGGATTATTTTTTGGGGGGTAAGGTAAATGTGGATCTCCATCTATTATTTTTTTTTCAAAATTACAACAATCTAGGTAATCTTAAACAAAAAAGAAAAATTTCTAAAAGCAAAATTCTTACAAAATTTGGAGGAAAAATTCAAAAAAAAAAAATGAGTTTCCATTATTGCAATGAGAATAATAAAATACATCTACAACTTAGGTAACATTAGAAAATGATAAACATTAAATGAGATTAAGTAAGCATGTCACGTTTTTAACATTAATAAATGACAAACATTAAATACCATTAGGTAAATGTGTCACCTTTATAATATTAATAAATGACAAAACATGACATTAGGTAAATGTGTCACTTTTATAACAATATACTTGAAATGAAAAAATAATTAACTCATTTAAATGGTTGAAAAAGATAATCATACTGAAGTGAAAGAGGATGTTTTGAGACTTGAGTCATATGTATTATATATAATGTAATTTAAGTTTGAAGTGTAAATTTTTTTAATGTCTCTTTTTATAAAAACAATTTTCATAGTTAAAAATTTATA
>JZKD02S2271728.1:73261-86322 GCA_000966675.3 Picea glauca
AACCAACCTTAACTTCCCCTTGACACTAGGAAACCACTTGCGATAAAATGAGGAAGAATCCCAAACCAAATCATGAGACTCCCAATTTCCTCTTAAAATTAGGAAACTAATTTGTTTGGTGGATTCTCACACAAAACTAATATCCCCTTAAAACGAGGAAACTAATTTGTGAGGTGGATCCTCACACTTAATTTTAATTTCATTTTTACAAATTAAATGAAAAATTCATGTTCACATTCTGCTAAAAAATTATTAATCATTTTTACAATATGAAGCATTAAACATTCATTTTAAACGTTGTCACCAATCACTAGTCATCATTTTAATGATCTTATCCATGGTGTGAAAAGTAATGAATCCTTGTGTGGATTTCCTCCTAGATTAGTTAGGTATAAGAGGAAAACATCAAGGAAATAAGTGTATGTAAAATCAAGAACCTCGAGAATGAATAGGAGGTGATCCTAATCTACATCTCAAGTAAGGATAATGATCTCATAGAATTGCAGAGAGTTAGGAATTAGAAGAAATGAAAAAGATCTTAAAGATTTGATTAGAGAACAAAACCCCCATTGTAGTCCTTATCCAAGAGACAAATATGGATGAAAAAGAATCTTTGTATGTTGGGAAAAAGAATTGGAGAAACAATGAAGGAATTGGAATAAAATCAAGAAGAGCATCTAGTGGAATCTATACTATGTGGAATCATTCTAAGGTAATGGTGAAATCTTCTTTATGTTCACAACATTGGATAATGACTCCTCTTTTGGATAATGAAACATGCATTTGTTACATTATTTTTAATTTTTATATGCCTATAAGATATCTATAAAATATTGGTTGTTGGGAAATCTTGTAGGCCTACAAAGAAAATATTATTTTTTATTCTAGTATAGTTGTGGAAAATTTTAATATAGTCATATGAAGTAAGGAAACAATATGATGTAGTGTATTTTTATGTCCCATGAGGGAAAGAATGGATGATATTACATTTTCAAACGAGGACTTAGTGGATGTAAATCTGACAAAAGGGAAGTGTACTTGGAATAATAAGTGGGTAGGCACTAAACCCATTGGGGTCTATTTGGATAGATTTATAATCCATAGTGACTTCTTTTTAGGATTTCACCTTATTTATTCCAATATAGCCCCTTGTAGATCCTCATATAATAAGCCCATAGTTCTATCATTTGAGCCGCTAAAAAACATTGGTCCTGTTCTATTCAGATTCAATCTGATTTGTATTAGGAATGAGGAAGTGTTGTAGATAGTTGTAGAGAATTGGAGGTAGCCAACTTCTAGATCTCCATCCTATATATAGGAATCCAAGTTAAGGGAAATCAACAAAGTTTTGAAGAAATGGGTTAAGTTGGTTTATGTTCCTCCATATCAAGAGAGGAAGAAATATAAAAAATGACTAGAAGATCATAAAAAAATATGGAATGGGAAGAGGTATCAGAACAAATGATATAGGAAGAGAGAAATATTTACTAGAAACTTCATGTGGCATTTGGAAAGGAGGAGGAAGAATGATGATTCAAATCCCATAGTCTATGGTTACATTCAAGTGACAATAATACATCCTACTTTTACAAGAAATGAAAGGAAAGAAGGGACAAAAACACTATTAAATAAATCCATTTGGATGATGGAATAAGGATAGAAGACTTCACAACAGTCAAGGAAACAAAAAGGGTGTAGATTTTGACCTTGTACAATATTTTACTGCAAACAAATTTTCAATAAAAGAACAAAAAAGATACAATGAATAATACACACATTACACAAAGATTTTTCCCTTGGAAACCCAAACCAGGAAAACCAAAATATTCTATATTCATTCACCTCATACATTTTTTACAATACAATATACATATAGGAGCCAGCGGCATCCAAAACCCTAATCCAATGACATGGATTAGTCAAAAAACCTAATTCCTTAATCGGAAATAAAAAACCATCGACAAAAAACCATGTGCCAAAAAACCGCACATAAATGGACACGAAAACCGAGGATTTTTTTTTCCGAGGGATCTACCCCTGTGCAACCCCCCCTCCTATCCTCTGCACGTCTAGCGTAATGTAGATACTATCTCTAGTGTGAAAATAATACAACACATATCCAACATTCTACCACTTGTTTTTTTCTTTGCATAAAGGGGGTTACAAGGTTACATAGTCAACAATCCATGGAAACAATGCCCATAGATCTTCTACACAAAGAGAAATTATCAATGTTCATATATTTTGTTAATGAATATGAAACATTCTTCAAAGTATCCACCATCATCAACAACACCTTGTTTTCTTCAACTATGTCTCTCACAAAGTTATATTGAACATCAATATGCTTTGTCTTTGAATGATACACCAGGTTCTTTGCCAGAAAAATTGCACTCTAACTATCACAATCTATCCTTATAGATTTTTATACCAACCCAATACCTGAACACAATCTTTGTAGCCATAATGCTTTCTTTCTTGCATGAGTGGTTTCCATGTATTCAACTTTTGTAGTTGAAAGTCCCACTACAGACTGTATTTTTCTCAGCCAGTAGATTTCTCCTCCAAACAGGTTAAACACATAATCACTTGTAGATCTCCTACGATCCAGATCTCTAGCCCAGTTTGCATCCACAAATCCATGTATGTACAACACTATGTCCAATCACGGGCTTCCTTAGTAGCACAATCCATAGCTAGCAATGCAACGTAAATATCTCAAAACACTCTTTATTGTTGTCCAATGCTCCTTCCCTGGTTTCGACATATACCTGCTCAAAACACCCACTGCATGTGCAATGTCTATTCTAGTACATACCATTGCATACATCAAACTTCCCATGTCGTCCTCCTCTTCCTATGTCTTGGGACACTGATCCGCATATAACTTTGCTTCTATAGGAATATGGACCCTCACCAGTTTACATTCCTGCATATTAAACATCTACAATATTGTCTCAACATATTCTCCTTGATTTAACCAAATTTTCCTATTTTTTCGATATGTTTTATTTTCCATGCCCAAAATGCTTTCACAGCACCAAGATCCTTCATGTCAAATTTAGAGGACAACTGAGTTTTCACATCCTAGATAATCTCCTTCTCATTTCTTATCAGCAACATGCCATCCACATACAAGACCAAATAAATCAAATGATCACCAATTAATTTAAAATAGAAAGAATGATCCTCTTTGTTTCTTGTGAATCCAAGTCCTAGCATATAAATATCAATTTTTTGATACCACATCCTTGGTGATTATTTTAAACCATACAAGGAATTTTTTTAGTTTCATGCCAACTCCTTTTTTTCCTTCACATCAAAGCCTTCTGGCTTCTTCATATATAATTCTTCTTCCAAATCCCCATGTAGGAATGTTGTCTTCACATCCATCTATTCTACTTAAAAATAAAATTAAATAGCAACAAACAACATAAATCTAATAGAAGTTAACTTGGAAACAGGAGAAAAAATCTCACGAAAATCAATTCCCTCAACCTAGGAATAACTCTTTGCTACTAACTGAGATTTGTATTTCTCCACTTTGCCTTCTACATTTAGCTTCTTTTTAAATAATCGTTTGTTTCCATTGGGATTTCTTCCAGACAGTAACTCCTCTAGATCCCAAGCCTCATTCTTATCCAAGGCTGTCATTTCTTCAACCATGGCCTTTTTCCATATTTTTCCATCCTATGAATCCACTGCCTCCCTAATAGTTCTAGGATCACCATCAATAATAGACAAAGTAAAACTTTAATGGAAATCAGATGGAGTATACCTTTTTGATAGCCTTTTTTCTCGTATTTATCTCCTCAATACTTGAGTATAAGGATCTTCTTCTGATTCGTGTTCTTCTATAGAGTCTAATTCACCATTCTTTGGCTCAAACTCTATTTTCTCTAGTTCTTCCTTACTTGGTAGGACTTCATATTTGACAACATTCTTCATTTATCTAAATACCACATCTCATCTATACACAACGTTCTTATTTTCTGGGTTCCAAAGTTTATAACCTTTGAGTCCATCTTTATAACCAATAAAGATACACTTTTCAACCTACTTATCTAGCTTACTCTTGTTTTCCTTTGGAACATGAACATAGGCCTCATAGCCAAATACCTTTATATGTGTGAGATAAGGTGATCTAATCCTGGGGGTGATTAGTTTACAATAATGGTTTTGATCCTGTCACTCCTCCAAAGGGTCTGTTATAGATTGTTTTACATGAGAAGATTGCAATTAAAGGTATAGTTGAAATCTTTATATACTTGAATCCAAATTGAAATAAAGCCTCTTTTAGCTTCCTTATGTGTTATATGTCATGCTTTCATTTACTGATCTATGTGCATAAATTCATGAAAAGTAACATAATAACTAAACACATAAGAGATATGACACTTCCCTTGATAACGGAGTTCACCCGATGTGGGCTATGTCTCTAGTTCCTTATCCAAATGTTGACTGCTTTATTCTCCTCGCTCTAATGATTTCTCTCCTTTACAAGTTGTACGGACAAATTCCCTTTTCGGTGATGACAATAGGAGATCATAATGTGATCAGGAATGTTTACAAGCTTCACAAGTTCTCATGCTCATGAGGCATCCATGATGCTGACATGGACATCATTCCCACATAATCAATTAAAAAAAAGAGGAAGAATAAGAAATGAGCCCCATCATCATGGAGTCATAGAATTCCTTATATATGTTGCTCAGATCCAAGCATATATGCAGCCCATACACAGATCCTGAAACTATGAAATTCTTGACTTCTTCATTGGCCACTTATCATCCATGTGCCACCAATTCTTTTTCACATGTAGATGATTTTTTTATGTGTAAGAAGACAAGAAAGGAATAAATAGAAGGAATAAGTTGGTCTTGCTGCCTTGCTACAGCCTCTCCTTCAAACCTATATCAAGAATACTATGCTGCAACATTCAATGAGGAAATAAAATAATAAAAAACATGCTTACATTGGATCTTCCATAATTCAACCTATTGATCGGAGTCTATGCTACCAAAACAGACCTCGCCATTGGATTCTCATCATCGAATTACCCAAAATCGACTGTCAAATCATATCCATTGGACACTGTCACCTTCAGACCTTCTCTGGGCCTCTGCCTCGATCCGCATGCAAGTCTCTGCAATTACTACACTAAATTCTGCATTGAAAATCATGCTTGGTACAACCTCAGAGAACTAGTGCGTTCTCTCCTCCCCCCTTCCATTGGAAAAAAACACCTTTTATCAAATTGTTTGGGTGGAGTTATCAACACAGGAGTTAGCCCAAATGGTTGATGGGTTCTAATTTAAAATTTGTGGTTAGAGAGGTCCCGGGGTCAAGCCTGTGGGAATCCCCCTTTTTAGTTCATTTATTATAACCGTATACCAGCTTTTGGGGGTTCACCAGATTTGGTGGATGGACCGGATATAAAGGAATCTTCCCTAATCTTGGCAGATCCACTACAAGGTTTGGTTGAGAGGGGTTTATCATCGACCAACCCTAATTTAATTTTAAAATTTTGGTTACTAGCCCTTGTAGCCACATGGACACCATCCATTGGCTAAAAATGGTACATTCATTGCCTACGTGTCTATTCCACGTGTCATCCGAAGAATGGTGCCATGTGTTAGTCTGTCAGAGAACCATGTGGTTTCTCCTGGGGTGGTGCAACATGGCATCACCAGGGGGTGCCATGTGTCATATTTTTACTGGCCCATTTGGTGGTCCAAAGTGACAAATTAGCATGCCACGTGGAAATATATCATTGGGCCACATCAGCATGCTAACATCATGTTGGCATCTGCCACTATGCCTTCCACATCACCTGTCAGATCCTGTACATATGCCACATCACCTTCCATGTGGTTGTATAGATTCCATGTGGATGTACGAACTTCCACTTGGCACTTTCTCATTGGTCCACATGTCGACCTAAAAATGTCGAAAATGAGTGGCATGTGGAAGCCTCTGATGCTGCCACATTAGCATGCTAATGTCATCAGGAAATGTGTCATTCTCTAAATATTCCATGTACTTTGTATGGATCTTGATGTCATCAGTATGGTTGTTGATGTCAACAATACAGATGTTGACTCATCCTTGTTGACTTGGCTAGGTTGACCAAAACTTTGACTGGCAATATGTTTCAATCCGTAACTCCATTTGATGAACCATTTATGCCATTGGAAATCTTGTGATGTGTTCTTCATAATGATGGAATTTTTTTTAAGCTTTGAGGATTTTTAATTTTTTCCCTCTTTCATTTGTCAAGGCCATTACAAGCCTCCTAGGACACTTCTGAGACCTGTAAGATGTTCTTTAGATCCTCCTGGATCACCCCTCCCAACTGAAAGGAATTTTTGTCCCCAAAAGTATTTACATTATAAGTTTCATGTCCATTGGATTTACAAATGAAAACCCACACCCAAACTACCTCACAAGGCCTAAAAATATCAACATGTGCAAGAAAAGAGTGATATCAAACAATTACAACTTTTACACAATTCCCTTCTATGGGGTCTAAATCGCAACATGTGATTTACAAATATGGCCACTCTCGACTAACTAAAGGATTTTCCCCTTCTGTTCAGTCATTACGCCGAACAGGTCCTCTTTACCGAGTTGTCCTTTCTCTGGTAGTTGGTTTCCTCTTGGTGGTGGATTTCCCTGTAGCACTGCCTGATTAGATGTCTCCCTTAGAGGTGTCATCTTGGTCTTCTTGTTCCTCTTTGGACATAGATATGGATGCAAGCCCCAACATATGGCCTCATGATGTCCATCTCTGCTACAATGGCTGCAGTAGCATTTCTCCTTCAAAGATGTATTTCCCCTGCTCCTTTATGTGTGTGGAGAGTGATATTATATACTCATCCTTTTCCTGGTTTCCATAACCTTCCTGTACAAGGATTTTCTCTTCGAAAACTAGGACACTGCATGGTTATTCAATCCACAAAAACTCCATGGTCTTTCATGCCACAATCTTTGTTGTATATTATTAACATGCTTATAATAAAATGGAATTTTAGAGTTTCAATATTTCTTATACCTAAGTGAGTTGTCTCTGGAGTTACAATGGAAAGAAGAATTGGCCTCAGCTCCTTCATTTTGGTTCTCATATCTCCCAGGAGATGTCTCGAATCCTCGATCATGAGACGTCATGCTCTCAGCCTGCATTGGATTAATTTCATCTTCTGATGAACTGTTGACTTATGGAGTCTCAGTGACTGTCCTGGGGTCTTCTTCCCTAATGGTCTTGAATCTTTCTCCAACATCCTTTGAGACATAACCTATCCCGACATGTCGAGGCCAAACCACTACCTTGATGGGATCCACAATACCTTGGCCATTGGCTCTAATGCCTCCTTCTTCTATCCGATCATTCTCATCGTCTTTAAGTCGATGAATGAAGTATGTTGTTCAAGTAATTTAAAAGAGTCATCAACATTAATCAAGAAAGGATATAAACATGATTTATTTACCTCCATCCCAAGTTGGGATTCTTGTTATTCTTCTTGATATTTGTTTAGTTGTTCCTGGTGAGAAGGATCAGTGGATGATGCTTCTATAAATCCTCCTTGGTTTTTGGATTCCTGGATGTCATCTTCACTTGCTTGACAAATTGTGCATGAATTTTCACTGTCATGCTCGAACCCATAATTGGTCAAGTTTCCATGGTCACAAAATGGTCTTATCATCATCTCATTCATAGATCCTTCCCCTATCTACACCTACATGGCTTGTAGTTTCTCTTGCAACCTCTTGTTCTCCTCCTCTACAACATGCAAAAATGTCTTCAATCCAACATTCATTGCTTGAAGGATCTAGTTGAGCTCTTGAAGCTCATCGAACCACAACTGTTTTGACAATATCACCATCCTCAACTTCAACACCTGCAACTAGTATCAATCCTTCTCTGATACCACTTGATTTGATCCTCAGGTTGATTAGTTTCCAATAATGGTTTTAATCCTGTCACTCCTACAAAGCGTTAGTTATAGATCGTTTTACTTGAGTGGATTACAATTAAAGGTATAGTTGAAGTCTTTATAGACTTGAATCCAAATTCAACTAAAGCCTCTTTTAGCTTCCTTATGTGTTATATGTCATTCTTTCATTTACTGATCTATGTGTCTAAATTCATGAAAAGTAACATAAGAACAAAATACATAAGAGATATGAAACTTCCCTTGATAATGGAGTTCACCCAATGTGGGCTACATCTTCGGGTCTTGCTCCAAAGCTTGACCACTTTATTCTCCTCGTTGTAATGACGTCTCTCCTTTACAAGTTGTAAGGCCAAAGTTCCTTTTACGTGACGACAACAAGAGATCGTAATCTGATCAAGAATTTTTACAAGCTTCACAAGTTCTCATACTCAGGAGGCATCCATGATGTTGACATGGACATCATTCCCACATACTTAATACAAAAAAGGAGGAAGAATAAGAAATGACGCCCTTCATCATGGAGTCATAGAATTCCTTAGATCTGCTGCTCAGATCCAACCATATATGCATCCCATACACAGATCCTGAAACTACGAGATTCATGACTGCTTCGTTGACCACTTATCATCCAAGTGCCACTAATTCTCTTTCACATGTAGCTGATTTTTTTATGTGAAAGAAGAGAAGAAATGAATAAATAGAAGGAATAAGTTGGTCTTGTTTCCTTGTTGCAGCCTCTCCATGCTCCTTTAGACCTGTATCAAGCATGAAACATGAAAAACAAGATGTAGCTTCGACTAACTGGGCAGAGCTAACTGATATGCAACTTGTCCCACATGCTTGAGAACTGTGTAAGGGCCATAAAATTTGGGTGCTAGTTTTTGGAAATGCTCGGCCTTGAGGGAAGTTTATTTATATGGTTGCAGTCTTAGAAACACCTAATCCCCTTCTGCAAATTGACGTTCAGAGTGACCTTAATATGCTTGTTGCTTCATTCTATTTTGTTCCATGACCAATTTCTCTTTAAGGGTACGAAGGATATCATCTCGGACTATAAGTGTTTGGTAAACCGCCTAGACCTTCGAGGTACCCGGTAAGTATGAGAGAACTGAAGGTGGCTTCTATCCATATGCTTCTTCAAAAGGAGTCATGCGAGTGGTTGTATGGTATGTAGTGTTGTACCACCATTCGGCGAGGGGTAACCATTGAGCCCACTGGTGTTGTTTTTTAGAGGCAAAGCAACTCAGATATGTTTCCAAACACTTGTTGACAAATTTCGTTTGACCATCCATTTGGGGATGATAAGCTAAGCTGAGATGCAATTGTGTGCCTTGTAGCTTAAACATCTCTTGCCAAAAATTGCTTGTGAAAGTTGGGTCTCGATCAGAAACAATAGAGTGTGACATGCCATGAAGCTTGAAGACCTAGTCCATGAAAATTTGAGCCACCGTGGATGAAATAAATGGGTCGGGAAGAGCACAAAAATGAACATACTTGGAAAGGCGATCCACCACCACCATTATGATTGATTTATTCCTCAATTTTGGTAAGCCTGTAATAAATTCCATAGAGATATCCTTCCAAATAGCAGGGGGAATCGGAAGAGGTTGGAGGGTGCCTGGAGATTTGATTGTTTCTCCCTTGTTGCATTGACACACCTCACATTCAGCGAAAAACTTACAGATGTCCTGTTTCATACCATCCCAGAAAAAAGAACGTTTGACTCGG
This sequence comes from Picea glauca, assembly GCA_000966675.3. Taxonomy (NCBI): domain Eukaryota; kingdom Viridiplantae; phylum Streptophyta; class Pinopsida; order Pinales; family Pinaceae; genus Picea; species Picea glauca. The sequence continues at coordinate 82,945 of JZKD02S2271728.1, forward strand.
TCATGTGTTTAGGTGAACCCTGAGTGCCCCGCTGTGGGTGTAGCATGAAGCTCAGAAAGCACCATGGATTTGAGCTTGGATTGTTTACTTAAATACAAGTGTCCTTTCTATGGAAGCTCATCTTGGAGCCAGGAGTACCCTAGGGGAGCCGTACCCTTGTTCTGTAGTTGTTGGATCAGATGCGAACTTTTGGGATCTTGAATCCATTCCTGGCGCACAGCTTGGAGCCAATCGGGTACAATGAAGGAAAGAGAAAAAAGGGATCCTTCATCTTGATATTTCCGGGACAGTGCATCCACCACGACATTGTCTTTTCCCTTCTTGTAAATGTTCTCATAATCATATCCAAAGAGCTTAGTCACCCATTTTTGTTGTTCCTGGGAGGAAATACATTGTTCCAGAAAGTACTTGAGGCTTTGATGGTCTGTCTTAATTTGGAAGCATTTCCCCAAGAGATACGGACGCCACAACTCAACGGCATGCAGAATCGCCAACATTTATTTTTCATAAATGGGTTTGCCCAGATTCTTTTCAGATAGTTGCTTGCTAGTGAAGGCCAAAGGTCGACCCTCTTACATAAGGACAGCACTGATTCCTTTCCCTGTGGCGTCACATTCCAACACAAAGGTCTTTGTGAAGTCGGGAAGGGCCAAAACCAAAGTGGTGCACATGGTCGTCTTCAAGGTTTGAAAAGCTTGAGCAGCTGTTGGAGTCCAAGTGAAAGAGTTCTTTTTGAGGAAAGCCTTGAGAGGTGCTACAATATTTCCGTAGTTCTTAACGAACTTGCGATAATACCCTATGAGGCCCAAAAATCCATGCAAGCTTTTGAGAGTCTTTGGGTGCGGCCAGTCTTGCATAGCTTCAATCTTTTTTGGGTCCACCCTGACGCCATCGTTTCCCACCAGATGACCCAAGTATTCTACTTTTGAGGCACCAAAATCACATTTGGACTGTTTCAGGAAAATTTGATGCTAAGAGATTAGGCAGATAAATTGATCCACATGAGTAAGATGGTCTGTCCAGGTTTTTCTATAGATGAAGATATCATCAAAGAAAACTAAGACAAAATGATGGAGAAAAGGGTGGAAGACATGGTTCATGAGGCTATGGAAGGTGAAGGGGGCATTACACAAACCAAAGGGCATGACCAAAAACTCATAGTGGCCCTCATGAGTGTGAAAGGCAGTCTTGGGAATGTCGGCCTCTTTCATACGTATCTGGCGATAGCCTGAGCGAAGATCAAGTTTGGTAAAGAATTGGGCGCCACTCAATTCATCCAGGAGGTCATCAATGACAGAAATGGAAAATTTGTCTTTGATGGTTAGTTTGTTGAGAGCACGGAAGTCAAGACACATTCTCCAAGAACCTTCTTTCTTCAGTACCATGACAATTGAAGAGGAGTAAGTGCTCGTACTAGGATGGATGATGCCGGCAATAAGGAGTTCCTAGACCATTTTTTCAATTTCATTTTTTTGTGCAAAGGGGTCGCGATATGGACGTATATTGGGGGGAAGGCTTCCTGGAACAAGGGGAATGGAATGATCATGGACACTGCGGGAAGGAGGGACTCCTTGGGGAGTGGAAAATACCGTTTGATGTTTAGAAAGGAGGTCTTGGAGGTCTTTGGGCACTAGTGGGGTCTCTGTGGCTTGTATGGAGTGGAGTTGGGCAATGACACCAGAATGACCTTTTTTGAGAAATTTTTCCATGTGATGAGAATTGATGTCCTCAGGTGAACCAGCAGTGATGCCTTGAAATTTATATTGGTGGCCTCCTTGGTTGAATTGCATGGTTAAGTTCTGAAAATCCATGAGAATGGGACCCAAAGTCATGAGCCAGTCTGCACCCAACACAATGTCGCAACCACCCATGTCAATAGAAAACATATGGGATTTTAGGTGGTAGTCACCGATTTGGAGACGCACATTTTCACAGCGTCCACCACATTTCATAGAACCACCATTGGCAATCATGATTTGGAAATTATTGACAGCATGGATGTAGCACTGGGTTTCTTGGGAAATGCAGTGATGAATAAAATTGTGGGTGTTTCCACTATCAACCAGAATGATGACCTTTCGGTGCTTGATGCAACCGATTAACTTCAGGGTTTGGGGAGCAGAGAAGACGGTGAGAGCATTGAGGGAAATGATCGGTTCCACTTCGAGAGGGTCAGAGGGAGGGTTTATGTCAGTGATTTCTAGTAACTCAGGCACAAGGGGAGTGTCAACATCCTCTTATAGAATATCCTCAGAGATGGGCATAAAAAGATTTTGTTCCTTACATTTGTGGCCTAGGAAATATTTTTCATCAAAATTATAACAGAGGCCTTTGAGTTGGCGTTCAGCCATTTAAGCCCTAGTCAATTTTTAGATTTTTAATGGGGCAGAGGGTGTAGTGGGGTTTACTGGTTTAGGGCGAGGGATAAAGGAAGGCTTACGATTTTGAGAGGAAACAATTTGTTGTGCTTATTTATCTTTTCCGGTAGCCTCCACCCAAGTCATAGGTTAAGCCATGCGGACATGGGCCCGAATATCCTCCTTGAGGCCACTGATAAAACACTCTCAAAAGAAAGCATTAGTCATGCCCTCTATTCGAAAAGTCAGTCGCTCAAATGCAGCTATGAAGTCGTCTACTGTGCTTGATTGCTTCAATTTTGTCAAACGACCCAAATGGTTGGTGTCAGTGTCAAAGCGTTCATAAAGCTCAGCCACAAATTGGGTCCAAGCAATATACCCTTGATGGGAAGTTTTTCTCCATTGCCACCATTGTCAGCGTTCTTGATCTAGATGGAGAACACCATACCGAAGTTTGGCCAAGTCATCTATAATGTTGTAGAGAGAGAAATAATGTTCCATTTGGGTGACCCAACTAGTGGGGTCCGAGCCATCAAATTTGGTTACATTCACCCGTGGGAAGCATATGTCCCATTGAAAGTGATGGGGTTGAAAGGAATGGGAAGAAGTTTCACCTTCATTCTTTTTATGTGCATCAAGAAAAGAGTCATCAGTAGGGATCTTGAGTTTGGTGCAGAGTGATGCAAAGACAGATTCAAGCTGCATGGTTAGTTCGTGTTTGACTTCCACCATTGTGGACTGCACAGCTACATTTACGGATGCATTTATGGATGCATCACGGGAGGAAATAGTAGCACTAAGTTGTTTCACTTCTTGTTGGGTCTTGAGGAAACCATATTGCAAGGTGTTGAAGCGAGACTCTAGTTCTTGGCTATGGGTATGGGCCATGAGGATGGGTGAACTGAAAAGGGAGCCGGCGGGGTCAAATTTTTTTGCAGAAAAATGATATGGATGAATGTGATAAGGCAGAAGAGATGAATCTAATGGAATAGGTCTCAAATAATGGTGAAAAAATTTCCAG
>JZKD02S2271728.1:103077-125411 GCA_000966675.3 Picea glauca
AAACATTTGTTTTTGTGTTGATTAAAATAATCTATATTTTCCATTTTAAACATTAATATTTTCTATTTTAGAGTGATTTATTTAAAGTCATAAAAACTGGAAAACTTTTAAATATTAAAAATATTAAAAATTTGTGTATTTTATTAAAAAAAATTAATTTAAAAAACATTAACTTTCTAAAATTTATTAAAAACTTAAATTCTTAAAAATAATAATAAATTAAAATATTATCAAAATTTAATAAAATAATATTTTTTCAAAAACCTACTTTAATAAAAAGCTTAAAAGTATAAATTTAACAATTTACAATGGAAATCACAGTCTCAAATTCTAAGAGCTGACCCAGAGTGCACCTTTAGGTAAACTTAATTTTTTATTTGAGCTTGGTGTAGAGAAGTATGACCTATTGAAGAAGCGAGCTATGGGTCCAATTATATGTAAGTTCATGCTAAAGGCATACATGTTAATCAACACTCATCCTCTTTTAAGATTTAGTACCATGTTTTATATAATAACGTAGCGAAAACTTATGTTAATCAATTATCCTATTTTAACATTTTTATCCTAATACATTATCTCTTCCTCATTTAGATCAATAATAAGAAAAATGTAAAATAATTGTTTAAAATTATAAATAATTCTGGAAATGTATTATGTGAAATGAAAATTTGTGATGTTAATAAATTAAATTAAATTAAAACATAATATTTTTAAGGATGGGGTGTTATAGGAGGCTTAGGCCTCATACGTGGTGAGTCGAGTTGTTAATTCATTTAACTTCAAGAGAATACGACCTCAGATGATGGTTGTAGTTAATGGGTTGCATGGAGAGATGGTAGAAGGTGGTACACCATCATCTACCTCCTCGTAATGATGATGGAAGGGCTTCAAACCAAGGCGTACTGAAGGTATGAACATGATGGAAGGATGATAACGCAAAGTAATGGAAATCAAATTCAATTTTATCACATGACAGGAATGGAACACACACCAACCAAAATCATCAAGGTGGAGGATGATCAGGTTGAGTGGATGATCATGGTTCAAGCAAGAGATGATTGTTATAACCAGAGGAAAGATGATAGGGGCATCAATTTTGTGAGTGAATTTATCTTTGGTTCCACTGAGGAGTCTGTTATCTACGTGGGTAAATCTTGCGTTATTTTTGTCTATCCAGAATTTTCAAGCCTTTCTATCCGGTAGAGGCCTCCCATGATCTCTCCTTTGGTTCTCTCCTACGATCTATTTTTCTCAAGCAAGAGTGTTGGGGCATCGAGGTAGAGGGGCTTATTGTCTGGTCCAGGTGGGAATCCAAAGTTGGAAGGTGGAACTCCTTTCGAGCATGGTAGAGTCGCAAGGGGTTGGTTAGAAAGGGGCTATCCATGGAGCTTCTTAAGAATGAGACCACTTAGCCTAAACACTGATGATATTGAGGTATTTCTAGAAATTGTGGCTCTACATTTTGGCTTTTTTTTTTTCTGTTATTTTCATTTGGCCTCAGGCTTTGTATTAGACTTTCCTCTCTCGAATAGTTTATTCCTAGGGGTAGGAATTTTGGTGTCAAGTCAACAGGATTGTGGTTTTAAGGGTTATCTTCGTGTGGTAGTGGTAGTTGATCTGAAATTTTCAATTTTTGTTTAAAGAGTTTCATATTATAGATGGGTCCATCCCCTATTGTTTATAAGTTCTTTCAATATCCTGTGGACATTTTTTACCCTCCTAGCGGTGGTCCTTCCCCTGTGGATTTCCAGGGACTGGATGTTTTGGTTGTGGGGTTGTAGGGTTGTAGGTGCTCTAGAAAATCCCTCCTCCCTCAATGTGTTTATTATAATGGTTGATGAAAATGCCTTTGATATGTCGTAGTCAAGCGAGAAAGGAACCAATTATAGGAGGTCTCAAAAAAATCCAGTTCAAAGGAGGGACTCACAAAGAACTTGGGGCACAGGTGCTGAGAGAGGTTCCCAGTAGGCCAAGGTAATATATGGCAAGCATATTCCACTGAAAGTAAAACAAAGGATGGAAAATTTGGCTCGCAGAGCGAGACTAAAAATCGAAGATACCCTTAAGAAGATAATACAACAAGAGTTACAGGATTGGGTTGAAGATATGAGGGGTATACTCAATCCCAGGACACCAAAGTATTTCGGGTGATGGAGTTCTATTGGCTCATTAAAACACTAGTGGCCCTATCAATGGACGACAAAGAGGATGTGTAAGTGGATACCTTGGATATAATTCAAATACTTGAAGCCAAGTTCACAATATTTTGTAGAGTGGGCTTTGAAATTAGCTTCAAGGTGCAAGATTGTGATTCAAACAATAATAATGATCTAATAGATGTGATAGGAACCTCAACCTCTCATGGAATGAGTGAAAACCTTATCAACATTGATGAACATGAGCATATATATGAGGAGCTGAAGCAATCACTTCTAGGTGTTGGCCACCCTAGTCTCAGTAAATTTAGTTTTCTATGGATTTTATGTTATCAGTGGTGCATAATATTTATTCTTATCTATTTTTTAGATCTCTTTTGAAACAATTTGTTGATGATAGGACTATCTATGACATTATAATTTCGTTAAGAACATATATCATATATATGGTTTCATTTTGGCGGAGCTTTGACAATTATGGTTGTAAATATGTTTTATACAATATGAATATATGAGTAGCTTAAATTACAAAAATAAATAAAAATAAGTATATAATAGATATCCACATTGTTGCTTCCTACATGTTCCCTTAGGGCCATCAAGCTTGCTAACCATGTCAAGGGAATCCTCATTTATCCTCCCAACTTTGATTCTAAAGCAGTTTCCTTCAAGTAGTTGGTTTCCTATTTGGGAAAATCTACTGCAAAACCAAATCATTCTCATTTTGTGAAGAAAATTGACCAATTACTTGAGCTTCACCTTCCTATTGTTTCTCCTTGGCATAAGGCTTTGGCTCTTGATGAAAGAGGGATAATTAGAAATTTTATATGGTTATGGCCCTCCCCATGTTCAATGGAGAATTAGGTGCAAACAAAATAGTAGGTTCTCATCACAGGAAAGCTTAACTTTTTCTTATGTGGTAGAGGGTACTATGCGTTTTTATTTTGACTTAAGGAAGATAGAGATCGATCTTTAGAAGTGGTATGTACTTCTTTGGCTCCCGGGGTATGTATGTCAATAGGTGAACACCATATTTTTATCTAGAGGTAGACATCCCTTATACATACCTATCTAAGTTCACTTACCTCATTTTCCCCTTAATTATTGGTGGGTGATTCTCTCATAAGCATTATAAATTCCCTTGGTGAGTACATTGATAAGTATGAACCCAAATCTAGTATGTATTTTTTTTCTAGAATCTATGTTGAAGTTGACTTGGAAAAGGGTCTAATTGGAGGTATTTTCCTATCGCTTAATGATTGGACGAACATACAACAAATAAATTATGAGTATTTTCCTTTCAAATGCAAAATATTCCATGAATATGGATATTTTTCAAAGGATTGAAAAACAAATTAGGGATCAAACTTAATAGCACTGGAACAAGGGGAGGCATGGCATTTTTCCAAGAAGAAAACACCCCTATACAAAAGGATTTTTCTGAGATCTATTCCCTCTTCATCCAAACAAAAACCTAGGGTAATTCAAGGTAAATCAACACTTGGTCCATCTCAGGAAGAAAATCATCAAACCATGGAAAGATCATAAGGAATCCCTCCGGAAAATTACTCAAACTGCTTTGAAATTTTAGCAAAGAAATCAAAAGAACAAATGAAGGAAACACATACCATTCACTAGGAATACATGGAGCTATTTTTAACTCCACAATCATTCAATCCCTTTTACTTTCCAAAGAATCAAAACAACATCAACAAATTAAGGAAAAGGAAATAGAATCTGACATGCAAGAAGATATAAACGTATCTATTGAGAAACTTCACACACAACTAGGAAGGGTGGTAACATGAAGGGAGGATCAACGATCATAAGAGGAGGGTGGAATACAAGAATAAAGGTCCAACAAAAATCTAGGAAGGAAAACAACAAAATAAAAGAGATAAGAAACAACCAACAAAGAAAAGGAAATGGAAACATAACATACCATTGAATATATGTTAGTGATCCAGAATTTATGTGAGATCTTTCTCTACAAAACCCCTACAATGAGGACCTTTACTAATTCTTAATCACATGTGAACATGATCTAATAATCATTAAGCATTTCATATGAATGTGAGGAAAAATATTATAATTAGGTTCATGTGTGTAATTACATCTCTACTTAATCAAGTGATAATGCAAACAAAAATCACACATATAATTTGACACCCATGCGTTAACAAAGTTCACCATAACCTTCTAGATACATCTATGTGTCTACTTGGAATACATATCACTTCATTATCCTTTCTTTAGCAGTGTTGAAACCTTCTCAAAAAATGTGGCACATGCTCCTTACAAGGAAGAAATCCCAGAGAAACCTTCTCTTGTACAAAGAGAACTTAAGGCTCTCACATAAGTGACATTTCTTCATACAATAGAAGGACTACATTCCTCTTAATGAAAATCTCACTCTCTCCAAGGGGCCTCAAGGGGCCTCCCTTAACAAAGGTTACATAAGGAATTTATATAGTTTCCCTCTCTCCATAATTCAAGGAGACAAGATCCACAAATTTAGGATTTAAATAACAACTCAAGGAAAAAAATTAGAAATCATCTCAACCAACCTTAAATTCACCTTGAGACTAGGAAACCAGTTGTGATAAAATGAGGAAGAATTCCAAACCAACTCACAAGACTCCCAACTTCCTCTTAAAATTAGGAAACTAATTTGTGAGGTGGATTCTCACAAAAAACTAATTTCCCCTTAAAACTAGGAAACTAATTTGTGAGGTATATTCTCACACTTAATTTTAATTTCCAATTTACAAATTAAATGAGAAATACAATAGCACATTATACTCAAAAAATATTAATCATTTTTACAATATGAATCATTAAACATTCCTTTTAAACATTTTCACCTATCATGAATCATCATTTTAATGATCTTCTCCATGGTGTGAAAAGTAATGAATCCTTGTGTGGAGATCCTCTTGAAGCATACCTCCCCACAAAAATCACTTTTGGTCCTCCAAAAGTATAGAGAGAAAATGTGACTTAAATCTCTGCAACCATATTCTAGGAGAGTCTTACACTCCACGATGCACTTTCCCACTTCTCGATCTGCAAAACAAATGTCTCTGACATGCCGCAGCCTTCTTTGCCTTCACCTCCATACCTCATAATGAGGATGTCAATGTCGACACTTGCATCATTGTGAATCTGTAGTTGATTCCTTGATCTGCATAACAAATGTATCTGAAAGGATTCACCCTTCTTCTTCTTCACCTTTTACTTCAGAATGAAGATCTTGATGCCAACACTTGCATCAATGAAATTATGTACCTGACAATATATGTATTACACATTTTCAAAGTAGTACCATACTTTCCAAGAGTTTATAAAACACTCATGGGAAAGTGTACAATCATTTTCATGACATGCCTTAGGAACAATCATGTCTCTGGCTCAATAGTGGCTATAATACACATTACAATGTTGTCAAAATATGCCTAGGAAAATAAATTCCTCTCACTCAGTAGTGGATATAAGACCCATTATATTGTTTCAGAGACACGCCTCAGACAAGATAATTCCCCTCAGTCAATAGTGTCTACAAGACCTGTTATAATGTTGCCAACAAGGCATATGAAAAACAAATGCCTCTCACTCTCATCGTGCAGCGAGAAATCCTTTGCAATGTTTCATGGAAACTTCCATTTTCAAGCAAATAGAAATTACATCAAATTTTAAGAAACCATTACCATTAAGGAAAAAAAACCCAAATGTGTGCTAGTGGTAAACTCTATGGTTTTTAAACCCCCCATTACAAACATGTGCAACATATTAAATAAGTCAAATGCCATCATCATCACACTCATCTCACAATTCTAAGACTTTTGACTGTAAACATGACTAAATTTTGTTGAAGTGTCAAAATGTCCTCTTACTGCACCGTATCAGTTTGCATGCAAGGCTCAAACAATGAATTTCATGCAATAATTCATATCTTGTTGCCCTGCTATAGCACTGAAAGATCACCAAAATATGCAAAATACATTCACCCTCTTGCAATTTCCAAAGAGGCAAAAACCATAAATGCATAAAACTTAAATTGGTTTTTGTGCCAAAGTGTTCAACCAACTGCTCAAATATCAACAAATATAGCACCAACAGATCTGTCTCATCATTTTGCAACTTTTAACTGTAGACTCGGTGCTATTCTGAAAGGTGCAAATCTACCTTGAAAAATGTACCAATAAGACATGCGTTTGGCCATATCCCTCAAATTTGATTACTCAGCTCACAAAACAAACTAAGCCATTGAATTCATCTCGAAAAATCATGCAAAAATGACTATGATGCCATCAAATTCCGTTACTGTAACTTATGGACTCCTCCTAGGCTCCCTACCTTGAAATATGTGCCACACAAGGCCATACTTCTATCATTAATCACTAATTTTCTTGAAGATCTTGTCCTCATTGGGGCACACGATGACCTCCTTTTCCGGCTGGTTGTCAAATTGTGGGTTTGATTAAAACTTGTTGGGCAGATATCCCAATAGGCCCGCGTGGCGTACTGGTAAATTCATTGGGAAATTTGTTGGGTGGTCGGGGGTTCAAATCCCACTGACCTCCATATTAGCATTCAATGGTTTTTTTGTTTGAACCACCAATTTGAAATGTCATCGAAACTTGGTTGATTTCCTCCAGTTTTGGCATTCATTCAGTCTGGTCACTGCATTTGGCATTGGTCATTCAACCTATGTTTTAACTTGACCATTGCTTGGTTGGCCATCAGTCGAGTCCGGTGTCGGGCGATAAGTTTTTATTTTTATTTTTTCATACCTATCCCTCATTGGGAAAATTTTGGTTTTGGCCCACGTGGCACCTAGTCAACATCCCACGTCAGTATATGGTCGCCCCCTGATTGACCCAGTCAACATACATGTCACTGTCACATTATCCTTCGTACTACCACATCATCACCACTCTATTGCCACATCATCATCCTACGTTGGTGCCATTTCAATGTATGACCTTCCACGTCACTCCTACATCAACATGTTGACATCATGTTGATGTCATCATGACATGTGGCCATATATGGTTGGTCCAACTAAGTACCAAATCACCTAAAAATGAGTGACACATGGAAGCCTCTCAGGATGCCACATCACCCTACTGACTTCAAAAGGACACATTTTATCCTCTACACCTGCCAACTCAACATGTTGATGTCATGCTGACATCATCACTGTACGAACTTCGCCAGATTCACTTGTTTGCTTAAAATTTCAAATGGCCATAAATTTTGCATCCAAGGTCCGTTTGATGAGTCATTTGCATCGTTGGAAATATCTCTCTTATCTCTTCATCTTGGTGTTATTTTCATCAAATTCTGGTCACTTTTAGTTTTTTTTTCCATTTTTGTTCAACTAAGGAGGATCTAGCCTCCAACTGCATAGACTGTGGTACAAGCTTCTTGCTTGGTGTACCACGAATCTTGGGGTGAAGCTTCCAACATTTCCTGCTCCAATGACCACTCATTTTGCAATGAGTGCAATAGTTGTGTGACTTCATGTCCTTCCCACCTTCATTGTAAGGATATTTTCTCTTCCATCACTTTTCAATACTCTTGTTGTTCCAAGCTTATTGAGGAGACTTTATTTCCTCTGAAGTCTCTTGTTGGATCTGTCACTTTCAAAAAGTGACGTTCCATCATTTTTCTTAGATGTTGTTGGTGATGATCTCAACTCTTTTCTTGAAGAATCCTCTGCTTCTACTTATTTTGAACATTCTCTATCACCATACCTGAATCCTACATATCAAGGTCTTCCTTCAACCTCTAGTGATTGAATGATGCCTTGGAAATCAATACCAATACCTCCTCCTTTATACCCCATATTTATCAGCAAATTCAAGCCAATTCCCTTGGTGTGCCTTTCAAAAAATCCAAAAGAGGCATCATCATTAATAAGGGAAGGAATTAAACATGGATAATTCTTTACCTCCATTCCCGTTTGTGACATTTGGTCTTCCTCCTTAAGTTTGTCCAACTTCTCCTCTTGGTTTGATGAAGTTGTAGATGAGGATTCTATGAAACCACCTTGGTTCTCTGGTGTCTAGAGAGCATCCTCTATTATCTAACAATATGTGCAAGTATCAGTATTTTCATAACATGAACCATAAATGATATACCTTCCATGGCCACAAGTTTGTCTAGTCTTGGAGGGACTTTCTGCTCATCCCGTACAAAAGCATTCCCCATATTGCTCCTCCATATCTTGTAGCTACAGTCGTAGTTTTCTCCTTTATTCTTCATATTCTTAAATAAAACTCCTTAATTTAGCCTTATTTTCTTGAATGGTATGCTTGATTTCTTCGATATCATGAATCCATGCTTTCTTCTTTTCCTTTCCCGTGATTATATTCATGATATGAAAAACTGGTCAAACCTTCTTTGGAGCCACTAAATCCAGGATTTATGTGAGATGTTTCTCTACAAAAATCCTACAATGAGTACTTTTTACTAAAGCTTAATCGCATGTGGATATGAGAAAATAATCATTAAGAATTTCATATGAACGTGAGTAAAATTATTATAATTAGGTGCGTATGTGTAATTAAATCTCTACTTAATCAAGCAAGAATGCAAACAAAACTCACACGTATAATTTGACACCCATGTGTTAATGGAGTTTACCAGAACCTTCTGGCTATGTCTTTGGATCCTCTTGGAATATGAATCTATTCATTATTATTCCTTTAGCAGGGCTGAAACCTTCTCACAAAATCTGGCACATGCTCCTTACAAGGAGGAAATCCCAGAGCATCCTTCTCTTGTACAAAGAGAACTTAAGGCTCTCACATAAGTGACATTTCTTCAGACACCAGAAAGACTACATTCCTCTCAATGAAAATCTCACTCTCTCTAATGGGCCTAAAGGGGCCTCCCTTAACAAAACTCACATAAGGAATTTATATAGTTTCCCTCTCTCCATAATTCAAGGAGACAAGTTCCACAAATTTAGGATATAGATAACAACTCAAGGAAAAAAATGAGAAAGCATCTCAACCAACCTTAACTTCCCCTTGACACTAGGAAACCACTTGCGATAAAATGAGGAAGAATCCCAAACCAAATCATGAGACTCCCAATTTCCTCTTAAAATTAGGAAACTAATTTGTGAGGTGGATTCTCACACAAACTAATTTCCCCTTAAAACCAGAAAACTAATTTGTGAGGTGGATTCTCACACTTAATTTTAATTTCCTTTTTACAAATTAAATGAAAAATTCATGATCACATTCTGCTAAAAAATTATTAATCATTTTTACAATATGAAGCATTAAACATTCCTTTTAAATGTTGTCACCAATCACTAGTCATCATTTTAATGATCTTATCCATGGTGTGAAAAGTAATGAATCCTTGTGTGGATATCCTCCTAGATTAGTTAGGTATAAGAGGAAAACATCAAGGAAATAAGTGTATGTAAAATCAGGAACCTCGGGAATGAATAGGAGGTGATCCTAATCTACATCTCAAGTAAGGATAGTGATCTCATAGAATTGCAGAGAGTTAGGAAATAGAAGAAATGAAGAGGCTCTTAAAGATTTGATTAGAGAAGAAAAACCCCATTGTAGTCCTTAACCAAGAGACAAGGATGGATGAAAAAGAATCTTTGTATGTTGGGAAAAAGAATTGGAGAAACAATGAAGGAATTGGAATAAAATCAAGAAGAGCATCTAGTGGAATCTATACTATGTGGGATCATTCTAAGGTAATGGTGGAATCTTCTTTATGTTCACAACATTGGATAATGACTCATCTTTTGGATCATGAAACAGGCATGTGTTACATTATTTTTAATTTTTATATTCCTATAAGATATCTATAAAATATTGGTTGTTGGGAAATCTTGTAGGCCTACAAAGAAAATATTATTTTTTATTGTAGTATAGTTGCGGGAAATTTTAATATAGTCATATGAAGTAAGGAAACAATAGGACGTAGTGTAGTTTGATGTCCCATGAGGGAAAGAATGGATGATATTACATTGCCAAACGAGGACTTAGTGGATGCAAATCAGACAAAAGGGAAGTGTACTTGGAATAATAAGTGGGTAGGCACTAAACACATTGGGGTCTATTTGGATAGGTTTATAATCCATAGAGACTTATTTTTAGGATGTCACCTTATTTATTCCAATATAGCCCCTTCTAGATCCTCATATAATAAGCCCATAGTTCTATCATTTGAGCCGCTACAAAACTTTGGTCCTATTCTATTCAGATTCAATCTGATTTGGGTTAAGAATGAGGAAGTGTTGTAGATAGTTGTAGATAATTTGAGGTAGCCAACTTCTAGATCTCCATCCTATATATAGGAATCCAAGTTAAGGGAAATCAACAAAGTTTTGAAGAAATGGGTTAAGTTGGTTTACGTTCCTCCATATCAAGAGAGGAAGAAATATAAAAAATGACTAGAAGATCATCAAAAAATATGGAATGGGAAGAGGTATCAAAATGAATGATATAGGAAGAGAGAAATATTTACTAGAAACTTCATGTGGCATATGGAAAGGAGGAGGAAGAATGATGATTAAAATCCCATAGTCTATGGTTACATTCAAGTGACAATAATACATCCTACTTTTACAAGAAATGGAAGGCAAGAAGGCACAAAAACACTATTAAATAAATTCATTTGGATGATGGAATAAGGATAGAAGACTTCACAACAATCAAGGAAATGAAAAGGGTGTATATTTTGACCTTATACAATATTTTACCGCAAACAAATTTTCAATAAAAGAACAAAAAAGATACAATGAAAAATACACACATTACACAGAGATTTTTCCCTTGGAAACCCAAACCAGAAAAACCAAAATATTCTATATTCATTCACCTCATACATTGTTTACAATACAATATACATATAGGAGCCAGCGACATCCAAAACCCTAATCCAATGACCTGGATTAGTCAAAAAACCTAATTCCTTAATCGGAAATAAAAAACCATCGACAAAAAACCATGTGCCAAAAAAATGCCCATAAATGGACACGAAAACCAAGGATTTTTTTTTTGAGGGATCTACCCCCATGCAACCCCCCCTCCTACCCCCTGCGTGTCTAGCATAATGTAGACACTAGTTCTAGTGTGAAAATAATACAACACATATCCAACATTCTCCCACTTGTTGTTTTCTTTTCATAAAGGGGGTTACAGGGTTACATAGTCAACAATCCATGGAAACAATGCCCATAGATCTTCTACACCAAGAGAAATTATCAATGTTCATATATTTTTTTAATGAATATGAAACATTCTTCAAAGTATCCACCTTCATCAACAACACCTTGTTTTCTTCAACTATGTCTCTCACAAAGTTATATTGAACATCAATATGCTTTGTCTTTGAATGATACACCAGGTTCTTTGCCAGAAAAATTGCACTCTAACTATCACAATCTATCCTTATATCTTTTTATACCAACCCAATACCTGAACAAAATATTTGTAACCATAATGCTTCCTTTCTTGCATGAGTGGCTACCATGTATTCAACTTTTGTAGTTGAAAGTCCCACTACAGACTGTATTTTTTTCAGCCAGTAGATCTCTCCTCCAAATAGGTTAAACACATAATTGCTTGTAGATCTCCTACGATCCAGATCTCTAGCCCAGTCTGCATCCACAAATCCATGTATGTACAACATTCTATCCAATCATGGTCTTCCTTGGTATCACAATCCATAGCTAGCAGTGCAACGTAAATATCTCAAAACACTCTTTATTGTTCTCCAACGCTCCTTCCCTGGTTTCGACATATACCTGCTCAAAACCCCCACTGCATGTGCAATGTCTAGTCTAGTACATACCATTGCATACATCAAACTTCCCATGTCATCCTCCTCTTCCTATGTCTTGGGACATTGATCCGCATATAACTTTGCATCTATAGGAATATGGATCCTCACCAGTTTACATTCCTACATATTAAACGTCTACAATATTGTCTCAACATATTTTCTTTGATTTAACTAGAGTTTCCTGTTTTTTCGATCTCTTTTATTTTCCATGCCCAAAATGCTTTCACAACACCAAGATCCTTCATGTCAAATTTAGAGGACAACTAAGTTTTCACATTCTGGATAATCTCCTTCTCATTTCTTATCAGCAACATGCCATCCACATACAAGACCAAATAAATCAAATGATCACCAATTAAATTAAAATAGAAACAGTGATCCTCTTTGCTTCTTGTGAATCCAAGTCCTAGCATATAAATATCAATTTTTTGATACCACATCCTTGGTGATTATTTTAAACCATACAAGATTTTTTTTTAGTTTTCATGCCAACTCCTTTTTTCCCTTCACATCAAAGCCTTCTGGCTTCTTCATATATATTTGTTCCTCCAGATCCCCATGTAGGAATGTTGTCTTCACATCCATTTGTTTTACTTCAAAATAAAACACAATAGCAACAAATAACATAAATATAATAGAAGTTAACTTGGAAACAGGAGAAAAAATCTCACGAAAATCAATTCCCTCAACTTGGGAATAACTCTTTGCTACTAACCGAGATTTGTATTTCTCCAATTTGCTTTGTACATTCAACTTCTTTTTAAATACTCGTTTGTTTCCATTGGTAGTTCTTCCAGACAGTAACTCCACTAGATCCCAAGCCTCATTCTTATCCAAGGCTGTCATTTCTTCAACCATGGCCTTTTTCCATATTTTTCCATCCTCTGAATCCACTGCCTCCCTAATAGTTCTAGGATCACCATCAATAATAGACAAAGTAAAAATTGAATGGAAATCATATGGAATGTACCTTTCTGATAGCCTTTTTTCTTGCACCGATCTCCTCAATACTTGAGTATAAGGATCTTCTTCTGATTCATGTTCTTCTATAGAGTCTAATTCACCATTCTTTGGCTCAAACTCTATTTTCTCTGGTTTTTCCTTACTTGGTAGGACTTCATGTTTGCAACATTCTTCATTTATCTAAATAACACATCTCGTCTATACGCAACATTCTTGGTTTCTGGCTTCCAAATTTTATAACCTTTGAGACCATCTTTATAACCAATAAAGATACACTTTTCAACCTTCTTATCTAGCTTACTCTTGTTTTCCTTTGGAACATGAACATAGGATTCGTAGCCAAATACCTTTATATGTGTGAGATAAGGTGATCTAATCCCGAGGGTGATTAGTTTAAAATAAT
Organism: Picea glauca; assembly: GCA_000966675.3. Lineage (NCBI taxonomy): Eukaryota > Viridiplantae > Streptophyta > Pinopsida > Pinales > Pinaceae > Picea > Picea glauca. The sequence continues at coordinate 116,428 of JZKD02S2271728.1, forward strand.
GGTTTTGATCTTTTCACTCCTCCAAAGGGTCAGTTATAGATTGTTTTACATGAGAAGATTGCTATTAAAGGTATAGTTGAAGTCTTTATATACTTGAATCCAAATTGAAATAAAGCCTCTTTTAACTTCCTTATGTGTTATATGTCATGCCTTCATTTACTGATCTATGTGCATAAATTCATGAAAAGTAACATAATAACTAAACACATAAGAGATATGACACTTCCCTTGATAATGGAGTTCACCCGATGTGGGCTATGTCTCTAGTTCCTTATCCAAATCTTGACCACTTTATTCTTCTTTCTCTAATGATTTCTCTCCTTTTCAAGTTGTAAGGACAAATTCCCTTTTTGGTGACGACAATAGGAGATCGTAATGTGATCAGGAATGTTTACAAGCTTCACAAGTTCTCATGCTCATGAGGCATCCATGATGCTACCATGGACATCATTCCCACATACTCAATTAAAAAAAAGAGGAAGAATAAGAAATGAGCCCCATCATCATGGAGTCATAGAATTCCTTAGATATGTTTCTTAGATCCAAGCATATATGCAGCCCAACACAGATCATGAAACTACGAAATTCTTGACTTCTTCGTTGGTCACTTATCATCCAAGTGCCACCAATTCTCTTTCACATGTAACTGATTTTTTTATGTGTAAGAAGAGAAGAAAGGAATAAATAGAAGGAATAAGTTGGTCTTGTTACCTTTTTGCAACCTCTTCATGCTCCTTCAAACCTGTATCAAGAATACTATGATGCAACATTCAATGAGGAAATAAAATAATAAAAAACATGCTTACATTGGATCTTCCATAATTTAACCTTTTGATCAGAGTCTATGCTACCAAAGAAGACCTCGCCATTGGATTCGCATCGTCGAATTACCCAAAATCGGCTATCAAATCATCTCCATTGGACATTATCACCTTCAGACCTTCTCTGGGCCTCTGCCTCGATCCGCATGCAAGTCTCTGCAATTACTGCACTAAATTCTGCATTGAAAATCATGCCTGGTACAACCTCAGAGAACTAGCACATGCTCTCCTCCCCCCTTCCATTGGAAAAAATCACCTTCTATCAAATTTTTTGGGAGGATTTATCAACACGGGAGTTAGCCCAAACGGTTGACAGGTGCTAATTTAAAATTTGTGGTTGGAGAGGTCCCGGGGTCAAGCCCATGGGACTCCCCCTTTTGGTTCATTTATTATAACCGTATACCAACTTTTGGGGGTTTTCCAAATTTGGTGGATGGACCAGATATAAAGGAATCTTCCCTAATCTTGGCGGATCCACTACCAGGTTTGGTGGAGAGGGGTTGGTCACCGACCAACCCTAATTTAATTTTAAAATTTTGGTTACTAGCCCTTGTAGCCACATGGAGGCCATCCATTGGCTAAAAATGGTACAGTCACTACCTATGTGTCTATGCCATGTGTCATCCAATGAATGGCGCCATTTGTTAGTCTACCAGAGAACCATGTGGTTTCTCCTAGGGTCTTGCCACATGGCATCACCAGGGGGTGCCATGTGTCATATTTTTACTGGCCCATTTGGTGGTCCAAAGTGCCAAATTAGCATGCCACGTGGCACACTATCATTGAGCCACATTAGGATGCTAACATCATGTTGACATCTACCACTATGCCTTCCACATCACCTGTCAGGTCCTGTACAAATGCCACATCACCTTCCATGTGTTTGTATAGATGCCATGTGGATGTATGAACTTCCACTTGGCACTTTCTCATTGGTCCACATGTCGACCTAATAATGTCAAAAATGAGTGACATGTGTCAGCCTTTGGTGCTGCCACATCAGCATGCTGATGTCATCAGGAAATGTGTCATTCTCTAAATATTCCATGTACTTTGTATGGATGTTGATGTTATCAGTATGGTTGTTGATGTAAACAATACAGATGTTGACTCATCCTTGTTGACTGGGCTAGGTTGACCAAAAATTTGACTGGGAATATGTTTCGATCCGTAACTCCATTTGATGAACCATTATGCCATTGGAAATCTTGTGATGTGTTCTTCGCGATGATGGAAATTTTTTTAATCTTTGAGGACTTTGAGTTTTTTCCCTCTCTCATTTGTCGAGGCCATTACAAGCCTCCTGGGACACTTCTGAAACTTCTAAAATGTTCTTTAGATCCTCATGGATCACCCCTCCCAACTGAAAGGAATTTTGGTCCCCAAAATTATTTACATTATAAGTTTCATGTCCATTGGATTTACAAATGAAAACCCACACCCAAACTACCTCACAAGGCCTAAAAATATCAACATGTGCAAGAAAAGAGTGATATCAAACAATTACCACTTTTACACAATTCCCTTCTATGGGGTCTGAAACGCAACATGTGATTTACAAATATGGTCACTCTCGACTAACTGAAGGATTTTCCCCATCTATTCAGTCATTACGCCAAACAGGTCCTCTTTACCGAGTTGTCCTTTCTCTGGTAGTTGGTTTCCTCTTGGTGGTGGATTTCCCTGCAGCACTGCCTGATTAGATGTCTCCCTCGGAGGTGTCATCCTAGTCTTCTTGTTCCTCTTTGGACATAGATATGGATGCAAGCCCCAACATATGGCCTCATGATGTGCATCTCTGCTACAATGGATGCAGTAGCCTTTCTCCTTCAAAGATGTATTTCCCCTGTTCCTTTATGTGTGTGGAGAGTGATATTCTATACTCATCTTTTTATTGGTTGCCATAACCTTCCTGTACAAGGATTTTCTCTTCCAACACTAGGAAACTGCATGGTTATTCAATCCACAAAAACTACATGGTCTTTCATGCCACAATCTTTGTTGTATATTATTAACATGCTTATAATAAAATGGAATTTTAGAGTTTCGATATTTCTTATACCTCAGTGAGTTGTCTCTAGAGTTACAATGGAAAGAAAAATTGGCCTCAACTCCTTCATTTTGATGCTCATATCTCCCAGGAGATGTCTCGAATCCTCGATCATGAGACGTCATGCTCTCAGCCTGCATTGAATCAGTTTCATCTTCTAATGAACTGTTGACTTATGGAGTCTCAGTGACTGTCCTAGGGTATTCTTCCCTAATGGTATTGAAGCTTTCTCCAACATCCTTTGAGACATAACCTATCCTGGCATATCGAGGCCAAACCACTACCTTGATGGGATCCACAATACCTTGGCCATTGGCTCCAAGGCCTTCTCCTTCTATCCGATCATTCTCATCATCTTTAAGTCGATGAATGAAGTATGATGTTCAATTAATTTAAAAGAGTCATCAACATTAATCAAGAAAGGATATAAACATGATTTATTTACCTCCATCCCAAGTTGGGATTCTTGTTATTCTTCTTGAGATGTGTCTAGTTGTTCCTGGTGAGAAGGATCAGTTGATGATGCTTCTAGAAATCCTCCTTGGTTTTTGGATTCCTGGATGTCATCTTCACTTGCTTGACAAATTGTGCATGCATTTTCACTTTCATGCTCGAACCCATAATTGGTCAAGTTTCCATGGTCACAAAATGGTCTTATCATCATCTCATTCATAGAGCCTTCCCCTATCTACACCTACATGGATTGTAGTTGCTCTTGCAGGCTCTTGTTCTCCTCCTCTACAACATGCAACAATGTCTTCAATCCAACATTCATTGCTTGAAGGATCTAGTTGAGCTCTTGAAGCTCATCGAACCACAACTATTTTGACAATATCACCATCCTCAACTTCAACACCTGCAACTGGTATCAATCCTTCTCCGATACCACTTGATTTTATCCCGAGGTTGATTAGTTTCCAATAATGGTTTTAATCCTGTCACTCATACAAAGGGTCAGTTATAGATCGTTTTACTTGAGAGGATTGGAATTAAAGGTATAGTTGAAGTCTTTATAGACTTGAATCAAAATTCAACTAAAGCCTCTTTTAGCTTCCTTATGTGTTACATGTCATTCTTTCATTTACTGATCTATGTGTGTAAATTCATTAAAAGTAACAAAAGAACAAAACACATAAGAGATATGAAACTTTCCTTGATAACAAAGTTCACCCAATGTGGGCTACATCTCCGAGTCTTGCTCCAAAGCTTGACCACTTTATTCTCCTCGCTGTAATGACGTCTCTCCTTTACAAGTTGTAGGGACAAAGTTCCTTTTACGTGACGACAACAGGAGATCATAATGTGATCAAGAATTTTTACAAGCTTCACAAGTTCTCATACTCAGGAGGCATCCATGATGTTGACATGGACATCATTCCCACATACTCAATACAAAAAAGGAGGAAGGATAAGAAATGAACCCCTTCATCATGGAGTCATAGAATGCCTTAGATCTGTTGCTCAAATCCAACCATATATGCATCCCATACACAGATCCTGAAACTACGAGATTCATGACTGCTTCGTTGACCACTTATCATCCAAGTGCCACCAATTATCTTTCACATGTAGCTGATTTGTTTATGTGCAAGAATAGAAGAAATGAATAAATAGAAGGAATAAGTTGGTCTTTCTTCCTTGTTGTAGCCTCTCCATGCTCCTTTATACCTATATCAAGCATAATATGTTGCAACATTCAATGAGAAAAAACATAATAAAAAGCATGCTTACATTGGCTCTTCCAGAATTTAACCTGCTGATTGGAGCCTTTGATGTCGAAAAAGACCTCATCATTGGATTCGCGTCATCGAATTACCCAAAATTTATTGTCAAATCATCTCCATCGAACATTGTCACCTTCAGGCCTTCTTTGCACCTCTTCCTCAATCTGTGTGAAATTCTATGCAATTGTTGTATTGAACTATGCATTGAAAACCATGCCTAGTATGACCTGGGTGTATTGGGGCATGCTCTCCTCCCTCAGTAGATTGGAAAAAATCACCTTTTATCAAATTGTTTGGGCAAAGTTATCAACACGGGTGTTAGTCCGAACGGTTGACAGATGCTAATTTAAAATTTGTGGTTGAGGAGGTCCCGAGGTCAAGCCTGCGAGCCTCCCCATTTTGGTTCATTTTTTATAAATGTATAACAACTTTGGGGGGTTCGCCATATTTTGTGGTTGGAATGGAAATAAAGGAACCTACCCTAACCTTGGCGGATTCGCTGCTAGGTTTGGTGAAGAGGGGTTGGTCGCCGGCCAAACCCAATTTAATTTTAAAATTTTAGTTACTGGCCCTCAATGGGAATTTTCCCACTACCACGTGGCATCCCATGATTGGGCCACGTGGTGGCCATCCATTAGCTACAACCAATATAGTCACTGCCTACGTGTCTCTGCCACATGTCATCTGGTGAATGGTGTGATCCAGATTATTTTCGACACAAAATGAGAGAGGAGATATAATAAAGCAATGTATAGAGATATATCAGATATCCAATAATATAACAGAAATGTAGCATAGATGAAACCATAAACAAAGAGATACAGTAATACACAATTTTCTATTAATGAGCAAAATGTACAAAGACTGTAAAAATAAATAGTGAAAGACTCGCTAGAATGGTGGCAGCCTATCTCTGAGAAGAGATGTGATGGCTACTCGCATCAGTGAGAATATAATTTTACAATGAGGATCCAAAGGCCTTTTTATCATAAATAAAATCCAAAACCCTAACCCCAGAAGATGAAAAGCCAACAATTTTGTGGACCTCATTTTGGGTATTTTGGTGTATCGACTTCCCAGGGGCGTAAATTTGGCATACAATATTCGTTTGGGGCTCACAATAGCTCGTTGGAAAGGTATCGTTGAGGAGATTAATTTTTGGAGCTCAATTAGAGCCTTTGACTATCATTGAGAATATCTATCCTAAAAAATGTTCATTTAGTCTCTCAAAATGGCCCCTGAAGTTAAAAACTACTAAAAATAGTAAATTACCAAATTTTCTAGAAAATTGTTTTGAGCCAGTTGGAAAAGGTGGATGGCCACCAATATCCACCCGGATCATGGTGCCATGTGCCAGTTTGTGAGAGGACCACCTGGCTACTCCTGGGTGGTGCCACGTGGGCGTCACTTGGGGGTGCCACGTGTCATATTTTTATTGGCCCATTTGGCAGTCCAAAGTACCATATCAACATGCCATGTGGCACACTATCATTGGGCCACGTCAACATGTTGACGTCACTGCCACTATGTCTGCCAAATAATGTATGGATTACACGTCACCTGCCACATCTAATATGGATGCCACGTCACTTCCATGTGGCTATATATATGTCACGTGGTTGTACGGAATGCCACATGGCACTTTCTCATTGGTCCACATGTCGACCTGAAAATGTCAAAAATGAGTGACACATGGCAACCTCTAGTGCTTCCACATCAACATGTTGACGTCATCGAGACATGTGTCACTCTTTGACTATGCCACGTACTCTGTACAGATTCTGATGTCATCAATACAATTGTTGATGTCAACAGTATGGATGTTGACTCATCCCTATTGACTGGGCTATGTTGACCAAAACTTTGACTGTGAATATCTTTTGATCCATAACTCTATTTGACAAACTGTTTACTTCATTCGAAAGCTTGTGACGCGTTCTTCGCGATGATGCCAATTTTTTTGAGCTTTGAGGACTTTGAATTTAATCCCTCTTTCATTTGTCGAGGCCATTCTAAGCCTCCTATGACACTTTTGAGACTTATGAGATGTTCTTTAGATCCTCCCGAATCAGAAGTTTTCTTACCAGTCCATACCTCTTGTGGAGTCTTGTCATACTATGCTTATTAGGGTGATATGTTGACCAGGTAACATGTAGTGCCCACTGCCTTTGCCCATAATTATTTCCCTAACCTGACACCACTAAGCATGAACCTTACTTTTTCCATCTACGTCATGTTCAACCTTTCTGCAAGTCCATTCAATTGAGGTGTATATGGAGTAGTATTTTTTCTTTCTATACCACACTTCTTACAGAATTCTTCAAATTCATTCCCGCAGAATTCTCCACCATTATCTGTCCTTGGCACCTTAATTCTTTTCTTTGTTTGATTATCAACAAGAGCCTTAAACTCTTTAAACTTGTCAAATACTTCAGATTTCTTCCCAAGGAAATATATCCAAGTATTGCTCGAGAATTCATCTATAAATGAGACATAGTACATAGATTTTCCCATTGATGGAACTGACATGGGTCCAAACACATCAATGTGCACTAGCTGTAAAATTCCTTCTAACCTCATTGCACCAAAAGGGAATCTTACCTAATTATTCTTCCCATATACACAATGTTAACATAAATCAAAATCTAGAGAGATGTTAGAAATACCTTCAATCATACCTTTACCATTTGTAGTCGAAGACCCTTCTCTCTGACATGCCCTAGTCTTTGATGCCACAACATAACCTTTTCTCCAAAGATTGTAGGAGTTTTTTCTTCTTCTATTCCAATATCAAGAACAATGGAACAATTACACCCATCACTAATAATGTTTCCTTGTAGCTTATATAGAGTTCCAAATTGAACTCCCTTTAGCAACACCATTGATCCTCGAACCATATTGCAGGTTTCTTTTTCAAATAATGTTTTTACCCCTGCATCGTCCATTTTGCTTACAGAAATCAAATTTCTAGTCAATCCTAGGATGTGTACAACACTAGGAAGTGTTCTAATCCTTCCATCTATGAGCCTCAACTTGACTTTTTCTCTTCCTATGATTATGGTTGTTGAGTCATCACTTGGGAAATCATTACCTCCATCATACCTTTCATATTCACATAACCACTCCCTGTGAGGAGTCACATGAAATGATACACCTGAGTAAACCAACCACGCCTCATGATCTACATGTGTGCTTGAATAAGCCAAGTACATATCCCCTCCTTCTTCCTCCTTCTTCCTTGGAGATGTTTTCTTTTGTAGAGGGAGCACCTTCAAATCCCTTCACTTTCTCAATTCTTTTGGATCTACATTTCTTCTTGAAGTTCCCTTCTTTTCCACATCTCTAACATTCCTTTACAAACTTTTTGGGAGATTTATATTTACCCTTACACTTAGATATATTCATATCCTAGGAGTGTCCTCTTGAAATAATGCATCTATGCTCTGTCCTTCCATGTTCTTATGTCTCATCTCCTCTCACAACAAGGATGAGACCACATCATCAAAACTCAAGGTAGTTGTATTACTACCTATGGACACAACTAGACTATCCCAAGAGTCTGGTAAAGAGAAAAATAAACTAATACACTTATCTTCATCTGAAATTTTAATCTCAACAGATAATAACTGACTTACCACAATATTGAAAGCATTCATATGCTCTGTCATAGAGTCTCCATCTCTCATCCGCGGGTTATAATGCTTCTTCCACATGAATAGTTTATTTACCAGTAACTTAGACTGATACAAGTTCCCCAACTTATTCCATAACTCCTTTGTTGTAGCTTCCCCTGACATATTCAGTAATATTGAATCTAAGATACACAATTGGATTGTTCTCTTCTCCTTCTGATCCAAGTTTTTCTAGTCATCTTTTGACATTCCTGTAGGTTGAGTACCTCACTCCACCATGATCCAATGATCTATGTCTACCAACAGATATTCCATCTTGAGCTTCCATAGCTCAAACATTTTCCCCTTAAATTTCTCGATCTTTATTTTTGAACTACTCACCATTTCTTTTCACTTGAAGAATCAATACCAAATATCTCCCATTGTAACAAGAATTATCACATTCCTGAGCCAAACCCTTGACCACAGAAGCGTCTCGCTGAAGCGAATAATTTCTCTAATATCAAATGTAGATTTTAACCCTGTACAATATTTTACTACAAATAGATTATCAATAAAAGAACATAAAATATACAATGGAAAATACACACATGACATAGATATTTTTCCCTTGGAAACCCAAACCGGGAAAACCATCATATTCTATATTCATTCACCTCATACATTGTTTACAATAAAATATACATATAGGAGCCAGCAACATCCAAAACCCTAATCCAATGACCTAGATTAGTCAAAAACCCTAATTCCCTAAATT